>JAKSZT010053786.1:1072423-1165932 GCA_026826555.1 Tolypeutes matacus
AGGGCCGGGCCGGCCAGGCAGGAGGCGGGCGCGCGCGCGGCTCCGGGAGGCGGCGGCAGCGGAAGCAGCGAGCGCGGCGGGCGTTCGGCTCTGAGGTGGAGGCGGCGGCGGCGGCTCTGGACTGGGCTCGGCGGGGCGCGCGCGAGGGTCGGCGCGCGGGGTCGAGGGCCGGTCTCCGGCTCGACCATCCGCCCGCCGCCCGGACGCCTGGGCCGCGGAGTTTGTGCCCCGGCTCGGACCCCGGCGCCCAGCCCGGAGCCGTAACCTTGAGGAGGCGGCGGCGGGGCCGGGCCGGGCCGGGCCGGGGGGCGGCGGCGCTGGATCCGCGGCTGCCCGATCGCTGGCGGGAGATGTCGAACCCCGGGACGCGCAGGAACGGCTCCAGCATCAAGATCCGTCTGACAGGTACGGCCGGCGGGAGGCCCGGGGAGCCCCGCCAGCTCCCGCCCGCCCCGCAAAGCCCCGGGAGCCCCCTCCTGTCGCCCTGGGAAGCGGCCCTCCTCCTCGCCGGCCGTTGTCCCGGGACCTCGTCACCCCCCTCGGCCTGTGCCCCTCGCTTCGCCCCCGGCCCCGCCCCCCCCGCGCCCCCCCCCGGGGCCCCCCCCCCCCCGCTTCTCCCTTCGGCCCCGCCCCCTCGCTTCTCCCCGTCCCCATCCTCCCGCTCGCTTCCCTCTCTTTTCCCCACCACCTGTCTCCTCGCTTCTCCCCTCCTGGCCCCTCCCCCTTCCTTCTAAGGCCCACCCCCCACGGCCCCTCCATCAGCCTCCTCGCTTCTCCCCTCCGGCCCCGCCCCCCGCTTTCTCCCGAGCCCCGCCTCGCTTCTCTCTCGGCCCCGCCCCCTGGCTTCTCTCCGGAAGCCTCAACTCTCTCCTTCAGCTTCGAGTCCCTTGGTCCCGCCGCCGGCCTCGCCCACCGCTGGTCCCCCCACGCCCCCTGCCCCGGCAGCCCTCTGCAGTCTAGCCCGCTTCCTCTTTCTCTTAGGCCAGGCCCCTGTCTGCTCTGGGCTCTGCCCCTTCTAGTCTTGCCTTTTCTGACTTGCATTTTGCCACCATCCCGCCACTCAGCACCCTTGAGCCCCTTCTGGATGCCCCCAACCCCGCCAGCGCACCCACCCTGGGCAGCTGCACAAACGCACGCTTCTCGAGTCCCTCTCGTTTGGTCTTCAGTGAATGGCTGTTTTCCTAGGTGGCTCTGTAGTGCCACCTTCGAGGGGGAGCGTGAAGCTCCGCCGTGGGCCTGCGCCGCGGTGGCCTGGGGCGGGGTGTGTGGATGTGAGGTGTGTCTGCTGCCGGGGCCCTTCCCGCGTGGGAGAGGGACGACCCGAGATTCCCGAGCAGTCAGCCGGCGCCCGGTCTTCCCTTTCTCGCCGCCCTCAGCGCTGCCAGGCTGCGGCCGCTTCCAGCTCGCCCACCAGGACTTGCCAGTTGAAATTCAGACCCGAGGCGGGATTGTAGTCTTGCAAATACAGTTCTGCTGGGGGACTTTAAAACTAGAATACTTCCAGCTCCGGAAAGGAAAGAAAATTTCGCTCTAATCCCTGCCAGGGATTTCCCCCTCGATTTTTCTTCCGTTCAGTGGCGGGGTCTAGTCCGGTCCTTTCAGGAGAATGGGTACCTGAACACCCTATAGCAGACGCGTAGCCATGGACTCATCTGTAAAATCCATGAACACAACAGTGGGTGATTTTTTCTTAGAACTAAAATTTGGAAAATCCAAAGTTGCTTGATCTAGCTTTTGTTTCAAGAAAAGGGTTGCACTTTTTTTTTTTTTTTTTTTAAACAAAGATGTCAGATGAATTATTTGGACCCAAATTGTAAGTTAACAGGTATATCCCAGGGATCTTTGCTTTTGGAGAGACATAATTCTTTAAACCAGGGTGTGGATAGGAAACACTTCTCACTGGGCAGATATAAACAAGTTATTTTTATAGTTACATAAAAGTCATGTTTCTGACGTTGTGATACTTGTAAAAACTTTAATTACTGACAACCCTAATTTGGTTCTCATTTACAGTGTAATTTGTAACTGACAGCAAATTTATTTTTTTTTTTTTTTTTTTTTTGTTAAAAGCTGCAGTAACTGAATTTGTGAGTTTTGGCAGGAATGTGATTAATATTTTAGAAGGAACAGGTTTTAGTTACAAATGAATGCATTGGGTATATATATATTTATCAATTCTAGTTGACAGGCCCAGGCCTGGTCCTTTTCTGCTTGAAGGGAGAGGACTTGATTTGTACTCCTCCCAAATTATTTTTGGAAGCAGGAATTTAGATGTCATAGATACAGAAATGCTTTCGGAGGTTTTGGATGGCATTTGCTATTAAGGGAGCAGGTGATGCGTGTTCTTTCCGAAACACCTTTTTCCTTTTGAATGGATGGGCGAGAGTGAAGGTCCCTGCAGCAGGTTTGAGAGTTTAGAGCCTAGTGGCACTTGTGGAACACACCTGAAGGCAGTTGTCTGTTGACCATCAATTTAAATGGATACATTGGAACTAAATATTTTGAAGGTTGTAATGGCAATTTTGAAGTCATTATACTTTTGGCATGCTGTACAACTATTTTTCGGCAGTTGAATACTTTTGTTACAGATTTCAGAGTTTATTTCCATGTGTGATATTTGGAAATAGGAATTTTTAAATGGAGGGTTATTCTAACCAGTCAATACCACACAGAGCATAAGTAATTGCAAAGTATGACGACAATGGAGTTGTGAAACATTTAGGATTGTTGACTACACAGTTGTGTTTGGTTGTGGTATAGAGTTAGGAGACATGGATTCCGGGCAGGTCTACCATTAACTGCATGACATGAAACAAATCGTTTAATCTTTCCTCATACATAAAATGAGATTTCAACCCCATTTTAACTTTCTTTGATTCTACTTTTCATGGGCCATGTCAAATTTCCTACCTACTTATTCCAAATTACTGTTGGGTGCTTGTGCTTTCTGTTGGTAAGTCTTAACCCTGATATTCAGAAATTTGCATTAAAGCGTAGCACTTGTGTTTGATTTATGCCAAGCATTAGTTTAGTATATTGATGACATTTATGTTTGCCTTTTTTTCCCCCCTGTGGATGCATTTTGGTTTAAAAATTATTGGGTAATATAATATTGATCTATTGCTTCATCAACCTGGCCTAAACAGTAGAACAATGTTTCATTCTTTATATTTAAAAGCATATAAGTTTAAAGAGTGTCTCTGTAATATTTTAGAAGGAAAGTTTTAAAATAGTTTCATTAGGTTTGTGGGTATACTATGTGCAAAATCAGGGGATCTTTGTTAAAGAGCATTATCTTGCACACATTTTCGAGCTCACGAGCAAATTGAACCCTTTGGTAACATTTTTATTTCAAATTCTAGCAAGATTTGCAAAAAATTTCTTCTTATGTGGTACACAAATGAATCCCAGATACGTTATTTTGGCCACTTTGGGTAAAAGAATGGAATTTTGAGCTCTGAGGGTTCCACCGTGCTCTTCAAGAAAATTAAACCAGTTAGTTGAAATATCAAATACCTAAACTTTTTTTGTGCTTTTGTGTCTTGAAATACTTCCAGATCTCCTTGCGTTTTTATATTTTTTGGAGTGTGACCCTGTATTGTGAGGAGAGAGAAATTCTAATTCCAAGCAAAGAGGGGGAAATGCTTTCCTTGACAGTCTGTGGAAATGAGAGGCTATTTTTAAAGTTGCCCCATAGGTGATGTAAGGCTGACTTGAGTTTTGGCATCCAGATGATGCAACTTGGAGAGCAATAGTTATAGTAATAACTGTTAATAACTTTAATTGAGCAATAACAGTTAGGTGACCTAATTGATTAGAAATAGTTCAGTTTCTTTTAAAGATTGAGTCATGATTAAGAGTGTTGACTTTGTCAATTTGTACCTGCAGACAACCTCACTTACGTAAGGCAGGCAAAACTTTTGCTTCAACAGCTGTGACACAGTTGCTGTGATAAGGTGGAATGAGTGATCAGGTTTTAGCCATGTTCTGCATGGGCGCTGGCATAACGTTTTCCTTAGGGTCTGCCTCAAGTTCCGCAAGGTACTTCTTTGGACTGAATTATCAGTGTTGGATGGATCATAGCAAATGCTGTTGCAAGACCTAAACTGCAGCCATACTTGAAAAAGAATTCACGTTCTACCAAATGTAGGTTCTATCACTGACTTTATTTGTGATTTAATCACATTTGTGTTGTCTTTAAAAAAAAAAACCAAAACAACCTTATTTTTCAAGTTCATTTTTTTCTCCTTTGAATCTTACTGACCCACCTAGCAGAATTTAGAAATGAAAGTTAATTTACTTTATATCTTCATTTTTACAGTAATTGTAATTTATCAAACATCTTCACAAACACAAAAGTCATTTCTGAACCTGTGGTTCTCTTGTCTTCCACATTTCCTTTTCTCTCTTCAGTCACATTGGCATGTTCTAGTTGGAACATTGGGTTAAAGAGGGGCGGTTCTGGGGACTGAGTCACTTGTGAAGAAATATTTCCTCATGATTAAAAAAAAAGTCTGACCCATAATATTTCAACATCAGCTCAATGGTCCAGCTAACTAGACTGGCTGTTTTGTAACATGTTTTGCTGGCACTCGTTAAAAGTTAAAATAGCTGAATTGTGCATTTTATTGAGTGGTAAGAGAGAAAGGGAAGTTAGAAAAATCTTCTCTTAAATTAAATGAAATAATTTGATATCTTCACCGTGTTCTGATTTTTCTGGTTAAGAAAGTCTAACTTTTAGGATTTTTTTTTGAACTTTCAAAACCATTTTAGAAGTTAATTATTTTTAAATGAAGTAAAAAATGTTTGTTTGTTTTTTTTCACCCAACAATTAAAATTGCTGGTTTGCTTGCTGTTTTGTAAGTGACTTTTATGGAGAGAAAGCCCCTAACTTAAATTGGCTTGTTGTCAAGGGCACTCTTCCCCCTAGCTGTGTAAAATCCCTAAGCCAGTCTATTCAAAAGAGAGCTGTAGAGCAATGTTGGAAAAACAAAAGCACAGAGCCCTGTGGATGGGGCAGATCTTCTTTTTAAAATCTTAGAATGACTGTTGTGTCTACAAATGCAATTTCATCCTATTTACTGTATTTGGAATGCTGTCGCTACATTTCTGGATTAAAGGAAAACATCCTTTTATTGTTTTAAAAGAAGGCTTAAATAATGTACAACCTATGCGTCTGGTGATGCGCCGGGCTCTGTGATTCCAGCTGTGTTCACCTCCGCTGCCGCTGGAAGGCATTCTAATTGGCTGAGGAATGTCGGTACCATCGTGTATCTCTGAAGCTTGAACCTATTATGCTGGCTGCCGGCTGATGCATTTCAGATGTTTTAAGCTCAGGAGTCCAACTTGGAGGCTGCTTTCAGGAGTCTGGGAAAGGGTGCAGTGAAGCTGTGGGTCGTGGCCTGCAGCCTGCCTTCTCCTTTGTATATTGGGCAGCCACTGAGTTCTCGAAAGGCCAAACTGCTTTCTTGTGGCTTGAGCATTGGATTGGGAGTCAGAAGGTCTTGATTTCGCTTCTCACTCCCAGAAGTGGCACAACGAAGAGGGGAACTGAAGAAAAATTATAATCTTTTCATGTTTCAGTTTTCCTACCTATAATGGGGGGTACCTGCCTGTTTATATCTCACAAGCACTCGGTAATGACGGATTAAATATTTTAATGGATAGATATTTATAAGTACTACTACGTAAATGTAGAGTCATCGATTCCTGTTATTTCTTATTCCTAAATAACCCATGCAAATAAAGGATAAAGCTAATGATGTAAATACTTTCACATAGAAGAGAACCTATCAAATTATTGTTAAACATAGAAAAACAATAATTAAGAAAGAATTGTTAAATTCTCTCTAATCAGAAAGTTCCTTAGAGAAATAATGTTATAAGCCAAAGCCAGCATCGACTTTAATGGTAAAATCTTGGAAGCCTTCCTATCAATATAAACAATACAGAGATGTACATTGTCGCAATTGGTATTAACTAGAGGAAGACAGCAGAAAGGAGAAAACAAATTTGCTGTTATTTGCAGATGGTATGATAGTATATCTTGAAAAACCTAAAAGAACGAGCTGGAAAACAATTATAAACAATAAAGAACTTCGGCAAAGTTGCTGGATAGAAAATTTCTCTGTAAAATTATGATAAAATCAATATGCAAAGACTAAGGAAAAACAATTTGCAACATACATGACAATGAAAGCCTGGTTTCCTTAATATATAAAGAGCGTTCAAAACCAATTAGATTTATCACAGATGTGGAGGCAGTGGCCACTGGAGGTTCTGAGGAGAGGGAGAGGGAAAAATAGGTGTAATTTGGGGGCATTTTTGGGACTTGGAAATTATCCTGAATGACATTTCAATGACAGATACAGGCCATTATATATCATGTAATAACTTGCAAAAATGTGGGGGAGGGGGTGTAAAGTACAATGTAAACTATAATCATCGCTTAGTGGCAATGCCCCAAGATTTGTTCATCAATTGTGACAAATGTACCACAATAATGAAGGATGTTGCTGATGTGGGAAAATGTGGGAGGGCTAGGGATTGGGGCATATGGGAATCCCCTATATTTTTTGTGTAACACTTATGTAATCTAAGTTTCTTTAAAATTTAAAAAAAAAAAAAAAAAAAAAAAAACAATTAGCAAAAAAGGCCAATAAACTTTTGGTTATTGGATCATTCACAAATGATTTGGCAAAATGATATGGATAATTCATAGAAAATAAAATGGAAATGGTTTTAAACATATGAAAAGATGATTGTATTCATTAATACTAAAAAAAAAAATACAAATTAAAACAGTGAAACAATGTTTTTCTAGTGGATTGGCAGAGACCAGAAATTTGGAAAATCTGCAGTGGTGACAAAGGTGTGGAAGTATGGAACTCTAGTACTGTTAGTTGGGAATATAAATTTATACAACAGGTATGGAGGGCAGTTTAGTATTAGCTATCAGATAATAAATGCATATATTATAAATGTTTTAGAAAATTATCTTTGAAATAAAAACCACCCAGAAATTAAAAAAAAAAATTAATAAATGCATATACCCTTAAATCTAGTGATTCTGCCCCTAGGATTTTTTTTTTCTTAAAGATATATTTACACATCTATGTCCAAGAATATTTACTGCAGCATTGTTTGAAATTACAAAAGACTGAAAAAACCTAAGTGTCTATCAATAGAGAACTAGTTAAATAAATTATGGTATATCCCCATGGTAGAATATAGTGATACAGTGTAGCCTTTAAAAAAAATAACATACTGCTTTATATTCTGATATGTAACATTCTCCAAGATATAGCATTGAGTGAAAAAAAGCAAGATTAGAACAGTGGAGATGATATGCTACTATTTGAGTAATAAATAAAATAAAAATAAAAGGGAATTTATAAATGTAGTTCTATAGACCATCACTGGAAGGCTACTGGTGAAAATATGAACACAGTGGTTCCCCCTGGGGAGGGGAACCGGGACCTGGGGGCACAGTGAGCGGGGTGGGGTGGGGGGGAAGGCTTTTTTTCATTGTATTCCTTTTGGACTGTTTAGTCTTCTCTCTTTCCTCACCCCTTTGAGTGTATATCACTTTTCAACAATTAAAAATGTTAAAAACAAAAAAGAATTTATATCTCTTAAAAAGAATAGTGTTACTTAGAGCAACTAGTACATACATTAGTTGCCAATAGCAATAGTTTAAAATCTAGGTGTTCAGAAAAATCAAAATGTGCCAAATGTATTTTAAAGGGCTAAATGGCATTCATATCCAAGCACATACATCCATGTTTATGTATGTCCTCACCAGGAAGATTCCTGGGTCCCTGAGAGTAAAATATTTGTATACCTGTCTTGGATGTCTGAACAAACTTATTTTCCCAAGCAATATATTTATTCTGATATTGAGACAGCCCCAAGAGACTTGTCCCAGCATGATATTAAAGTAAGCCCAAATGATTCTTGCCAGGTTCAAAAATTTAGTTCTTCTTAGACCTAGTTTATATGTTGAGTCCTTTGAAAGACAGGGTCTTGACTTTTGAATAATAGCGTTGATGTATATCATTTCTTCGTAATGTCATTCGGGGTTTTCTCTGACTTGCTTTTTTATAAAATATGCACATCCCTAAAAGGGTAAAAATGGTAAAATGCATATGCCAGTAATAATAATTTAGAATTTTTTCCAAGTATTTACAATCATTATTGAGTTTGTTTAGAACCTCTTTAAGGGCTCATTTGTTAATTTCAGCAGTGCCTAAAACAGAAATATTGGCATCTCACTATATAAAAGTAGAAAAAGTGTAACCACATGTAATATATTGCATTTTTTTCCTTTTAGCTCTTTGGGAAAAAAACCAAAGTTTCACTCAAATTGTGTTTCTACATATATTACCGAAAAATTTATAGGTTTGAGAACTGCTTGGTGCCTCTTCATACATGTCAAATTTCTTAATATCTTAGATTGGTGCAGCGTTTCATAGTTTCCAAAGGGCTTTGTAGACATTTCCTCATTTGAGCCAGGATATCAAGCCAGGCTCAAAAAGGGCTCTGTGTGTGTGTGTGTGTGTGTGTGTTTAGATTAAAGAAAAAACAACAACACAAAATTTGTTTTATCCTTTAAGAACACATTTTACAGGAGAGAAAAGGACAGTTTCTCTAGTCTTAAATGTATAGCCATTTCACGTGCAGATACAAAAATACTCAGGCACACTTAATCCAACTAATGCATTTATAAGCTTTACAATAATCACTAGTCATGTGCAGGCCTAAATTAACTCATTGGGCACTAACTCTTCTTAGAGTTTTGTGAAGATAATCTTAATCCACACTCACAAAATTAGGTAAGCTTTTTTTTCTTTTCAGGTAGCCTTTTTTCGTCTGTAATTTATAGGAGGTTGGAAACTTGATATTCCTCCCCTCCACTTCCCAACTTCCCATGACATGCCTATCAGACTTAAGACAACATGTCCTCAACCGCTATCCTGTTCCCCCTCCCCCAAAACCTTCCTTCCAGTCTTCCCACTTCATTAAATCTACCCAGTTGCTCAAGCCCCAAACCAAGAAATCATTGTCATTTGTCATATCTCTTCTATGCTCAAGTCCTCCTATTTTTGCCACCAAAGCTTATCTGGAATTTGTTTTCTTTTCATATCCATTGCTCCCATCCTAGTCCAAACCATGGTCATCTCTTGCTTGGACAGCTGCTGCTTGCCCTTTTTTATTTAAATGTTACTTGCGAAAAAAAAGTAAGTTGTAAGTTGTTACTTAAAACCCTAAGCATCCTGCTACAGTATTAATTATTTCTCTATTTCAGAGATGTTATTACTACCACCCTTTCTTCTCTCTTTGCTCTCTGCTGTTTGTTTTGCTACCACTTTCAGCTCTGGAATGCAGGTGAGGATGGGTGGTCATCTTTGTCGGGGTAAGGTGGAGCTTCTTGTGGTCAGATGACTTAGGGTGGCTAGAGAGCTCGGGCATGTCCAAGATACCAGTTTACAACAGTGGAGAGAGACCAGGAGGCCAAATTGAAGACTACTGTTGACGACTATTTGGAAGAGTCAAGAATGGGAATAACTCATGATTTTATCACCTATCCCCCCAACCCCTTGGTTGTCTTCTCAAGCTGCTCTGACCCTGGTCTGCCCCATCTTAGTAAATAGCATCACTAGCCAGCCATTTGCTCAGACTGAAAACCTTGGTGTCCTTCTTGACTCCCTTCTCTCTCATCCTCCAAAGCCATCAACTCTGCCTGCTAACCCATATCCTGAATCTTTCTACTTCTTCCCATCTCTAGTATTGTCATCATCTCCTCTCACTTGGATGCCTGCAATAGCCTCCTAAATGGTTTCCCTGCATCTGCTTTTGTTTGCTTCCCCCCAAAAAACTTTTTATTGAAAAAAGTTCATATGCATACAGAAAAGGACAGTGTACAGTTTAGTTTGCTCATATTTTGTAAACTGAACACACATGTGTAGTCAGCCATTAGATTAGTGATTCTCAATCAGGGGCAATTTGCCCCCCACCTCCAAGGGACATTTGACAATGTCTGAAGACATTTTTGATTGTCATTGACTTTGGGGGTGCTAATAGATAGAGGTTAGTAGATAGAGGCCAGGATGCTGCTGAACACCCTGCAATGCTCAGGACAGCAGCCAACAACAAAGAATTTTATCTAGTCCAAAGTGTCAGTAGTGCTGGGGTTGAGAAACTCTGAGCTCAGTCAAAAAATGGGATATTACCAGTACCTGGAAACCCCTTCTCAGTTACTAGCCCCCAGTCTCTAGAGAGAACTACTGTCCTGACTTATAATAGCCTGGCTTTGAACTTTGTATTAGTGAAATCATACATTATGCACTCTTTTGTGACTGGCTTATTTTGCTCAGCATTATGCTTGTGAGATCCATCCATTTTGTTGTGTGGTTGTAGCTCATTCTCATTGTTATGTAGTATTCCGTTATGTAAATATACCAGAATTTATCCCTTTCCCTGTTGATGGACAGTTGGATAGTTAATAGGGTATTTTTTTTTTTTTTTAAAGATTTTATTTATTCATTTATCCCCCCCTTGCTGCTTGTGCTCGCTGGGTCAGCTAACCATGCTGTGCGGGCGGGCTTGCCTTCACCAGGAGGCCCCGGGAACCGAACCCGGGGCCTCCCATATGGTAAACCGGAGCCCTACTGATTGAGCCACAGCCGCTTCCCTTAATAGGGTATTTTTAAGAAAGAAACATACATGTTGTTTGTAAATTGAATTCATGATATATATAAAGAAAAAGAGAAATTTGTTTTTATACAAAAGTAATTTTTATAAAATATATGATTACCAGCCCTTCCTTATAATAAGTGCTTTGAATTAATACCTGTTCTTAGTATTTGTAGCTCTGTATTTTCATACCTATATTTCTAAATAAAAGCGCTTGTGAAATGCTTGGCTGAGGTTTGAATCCACACTGCAAGGAGGGATTGGCTTTCGCAGATCTGCCCCCCTTCCCTCTGTGGAGGCAGAAGGCAGGGTGACTAGGGGCTGCACTGAAGCCAGCCTGTGATTTGAGGCGAGTTACTGTATCCCTTGGTTTCCTTGGCTACAGAAATGGGGAAAATAATTGGAGCCACTTCAATGAAATAATCCACGAGTAGTATATGGTACATGGTAAGTGGGAGCTGATAGTAGCATCATTGTACTTCAGTGAATCTGAGATGACATTGATTGAAAGTCACACTAGTGTTTTATGTACCACTAAAAAGAGACACTGATAATTACACTACAATATGCGATTCATTTTAAGATTTCAGAGATGTTAAATATGAAAAATGTGTCTGAGAATCAATGATATATGGTATAATGGCTGCCTTTGGCTTGAAAGTCCTGGGAATTGTTTGCATACCCACAAATTAATGCCATCTGTCTTCAGTTTAAACATAACACAGTGTGATCTAAGGGTTCTTTCCATTTGTGTTTTTGTCCTTATGTTGATTTTGGTCTCGTGTGTTCCAATATTGGCAATTT
The DNA here is from genome assembly GCA_026826555.1 of Tolypeutes matacus. NCBI lineage: Eukaryota > Metazoa > Chordata > Mammalia > Cingulata > Chlamyphoridae > Tolypeutes > Tolypeutes matacus. The sequence continues at coordinate 1,083,923 of JAKSZT010053786.1, forward strand.
AATACTCATTAATTCATTATGTAGGTTTTAATAATGGATTATACAAGACCCAAAATAGACTTGGCAACTTTGGTTGTTTATTTTCTTCAGCGATCTCAAAAGACTTTGAGCTAAGTTTTTGGGAATCTTTAATGTTGGTTGAATAAACCTATTTATTGACGGTGCAGGCAAGTTAAATAGTAGTGCTGTAACCTTTTGGAATGGCATGAGTTATTGAGAGAATTGGTTAGGAAAACGTTTTTGATTGACCCAGACACATTCAGTGTGGAAAGAATAATATTGATATTTGACAGCAATGTGTGGTAGTTGGTTTTCCACTAAAATCCAAATGTGGACAGTGTATTGTAGCACTTCAGAGATAGTCACAGGCTATTAAGGACTAACTTGGCATTGTAAGAAGCTACTATGTAATATGCTCAGCATAAATTTAGGAGTTAAACCCTGGAAGGCTACCATATAGCCTTGCGAGAGCAATATTTCTCTCAGGAGTCTGGTGTTTGCAATTTGTGTTGGGGTAGTATAGGTTATATGGTATATTGAAATGAATTATTAAAGCCTTTTTGGGGACTTGACCTAACTGTTGTTGCATTATTTATGGCTTAGCTCATCTGTTGAATGTCAGCAGGATTCAACTTTTGTTTGAGACGACTGCACAAGAGCTACAGATGTCCCATTGGGTTACCTTGTCATAAGCTTCGGAAGCTGTCCCCCAGCACATCTAGCATGAAGTATGTAAATATTAGTTGAAGGTGTTGACTATGATTTTGTAAAAGACTGTATCCCAGTGTATTTTGGATTTTAATGCATTCTGAAAAAGCAGTGCTGTTTTCTTTTTGGAAACCCAGGAGGGTTTATTTGCAGTGCTTTTGATGGGGGTCAGCCCAACAGTGCAAAACAACACATTTTTATTTTAGAAAAGGAGTTTTACTTTAGAAAATTATACCTACATTGTAATAAGAGGAAAATTATTTCAAGTCCTTTTCTCATCACCTGAATAGTAGCCATGTTTATATTTAGAATACAAGCCAGTCCAAGATCTTTTAGCAAGGCTTTACATAAAGATATGATTATGTCAGCATTCCTCCAGATGTTTAATTTCAACATTAAGTTGAAATATATATATCACAGCCTAAAAATTATTTTAGTTAGTGTTTTTAAATAGATAGTGCAGGCATATGATCCAGAAGGGTATCACTGAATAATGTCTCCCTTCTCCCTTCAGCCCTGTCTGCTTCTTAGCCAGTTCACCTCCAGAGAAGTAACTGTTATTACCACTGTATTACTGGTTTCTCCTGTTCTCCTGCAAAGGTTTTCTGTGTTCCGTCCTTCTTGACCACTCTCTTTCAACTCAGACGATAACATACCATGCACAGCTGCTTTTTTCACATAAAATGCACCAAGGATTGCTCCATTTTCATACCTCAAGGGCTGCCCCCATGGCAGAGACTTTACTGCTCAGTGACAGCCCATGTGCTTCTCAGCAGCTCCCAGCTGCCTTGCAGTTTGGTGGGACCACGTGGCTAGTTTGGGTGAATGAACTATGAGAGGAAGTGACTTGTCCTGCTTCTGGCCTGAAGCGTTAATACCCCCCGGCTCTCCCTTGCCCTGCCAAGGGGTACCCTGAAGCTGTGTGGTCACGTGGGGAGCCTCTGAACAGCCTGGGTCCCTGAATGATTGTGTGGAGCAGAGGCTTCCCCCAGGAACTCAACCATGTTGGACATGTAGTGACAGCAAGGACTAATGCTTTTATGTTCATTTGTTTCTACAGCTTACTAGCCTCCCTTGACTGATATGACCTATTTCTTTTTAGGAGGTACTGGGGATGGAAACTAGGACCTCGTACAGGGGAGCAGAGCTATATCTGCTCCCCAACAAGAGTTGGTTTCTTCATTTATTTGTTTGTTGTTGGTTTTAGGAGGTCCTGGGGATCAAACCTGGAACCTTGTACATGGGAAGCAGGCACTCAACCACTTGAGCTACATCTGCTCCTTATTTCTTCTTAACAGCTGTGAAATGCATAACATTTTGACTGAACCCAGTTCAGATTACCTGATAGTTTGTTAAAGAGCAAATATAATTTTAAATAAACAGATACCAAAGAAATACATTTTACTCCAATATGTTACTACTCAAATGTAGCATATATATATTACATATAGGTAAATTATAAATGTTATGTAATTATAAAAAACTAAAAAGGATAAATAAGTTATTTATTTTTTTAATGAAGTGTCATTCTTTAATCTCATAGCTCATAGTTTTTGCCTTGCAATTTGATGTTAATTTTCTAGTCAGGTTATTTTAAAAGCAGAATAGACAAGTCACAGAGCCTTATGCATTTGCTTTACTCATTACTGAGAATGATACTTAAGGATGAGAGGAGTCTTTTAAAAATATACTAGCCATCTACCAGGAACTTGACAGTGCATAAGGAAGTGAGACATTCATTTGAAACAGTTAAGTAACAAAAAGTGCCAGGTCCAAAGAGAGCTCCTTCTGGGCTAGAGAAGTGCGGCTGCTAGGGAGGCCCACTCTGACCTGGATCTGGAAAGATTCGGATGGTGGAGAGGGACTGTGTGGTGACAGCACAAGTCAAGAAAATCAAGCAAGTGCATGGCCTGTTGGAAGTCCAGACTGATTAGAGATGCTGGAGAGGACCAGTGGATGCAGGGCTTCAGCAGCAGGCTAAGGGGTAGGTTGGAGTCTAGGAGCACAGCAGGTGTTGGGGACAGTCGATCAGGAAGTGAGGTGATAGACTCCTGAGTTTAGAAGCCTGGCATGTAGATGGGATGATATTCCTTCTTGCCCAGAGGGCTACACAGGGTCCAGTGAATGGAGTAGGTAGTGGCTAAGTGCCAGGCCTCTGGAGGCAAATGGCCCAGGTTCCAACTTACTTTCCACTTGGTAGCTGCATAAAGAGCTTGGAGCAGCGCAGGGCAAGCTCCCGGCATGTTTCTTGGGATGACTGTTGCTGCTGCTTGGAAAGCAGCTTAGTAACAGGCAGTGCTGCCCAATGAAGGAATCAATGAGGCGCTTCTCAGGGTGGTGAGTGTTCTGTGTCTGTGTTTATGCAAATGCCCCATGACAGTCTTTCTAGGTTGTTTTACAAGGAATCCTTTATTGAAGATCAATTTAGACTCAGTGCTCTACAAAATTCCTTTTAGCAAACATCTGTTGAATAACTACTGTGTGCTAGGTCTTCAGGCAAGTGGTATAAGAGCAATAGTGAAGGGATGGACCCAGAGGAAGGAACTACTTTTTGTTTCCCCTTTCTGTACATTGTTACAAAGTTAAAATCAAATTCCTATTCAGTCCTTGAAAAACCATTCCAACTGGAGGCCACAAGAAATGTCTGTAAAGCCAGTTAAACTTGATAAGCGGTATATGATGTTGGACATCCTGATAAAATGCAGTAGGCGTGCACAGGAAAGTTTAGCTCTTCTCCCACGTACTTTTGTATCTTGTAACATGTTTACTTAAGGCCTTCTTGGAAGTTCTAGTTGGAGCCCAACTGTGTCTCTTTCTTTCAGTCTTGATGATAAATTGGTGTTTGTGTAGTGATTTTTTTCTTTTTTTGACATTGAGCCTACTTCCATTTACAACTGGGTACTGTTTAAGATCTTTTTGCAGGCAAAATAGGCAAAAACTAAAGTGCACAGGGGAGAATAGCTTGGGGTGGGAAGGCAGATGCTCAGCAGTGCCTGCTTCCAGGCTTCCCTTCCCTCCATTCTGCCCTGCTGGGCTGTGCGATCTTCAGACTCAAAGTTTGGAGTCTCTCTGAAAATATCCTAGAAGGAGACACTGCCAAGATCTAGCTTTAAAGCTTCAGTGTTGGGACATAATTTTGGGGAAGGCCCCTTCTGTCCTTTGGCCTTTTTTGGAATCGAGGGCAGGTTTTCAAACCCTGTGCTGTGGAATTCTAAGGTGAAGACTGGTTAGAGTATAGATTTTAGAGGACAGCTAACGTGGGTTTGAGTTTCACCTTTGCTGCTCAGTAGCTGGATGACTTTGGGCAACATAATAATAGAGATATTTGTCAATTATTGAAGCTTTTACTACCTGCCAGGCATGCAGTATGCTAAGTACTTTTCCTGAATTATCATCTTTCCTCCTCTCCAGAAACTTATGGGATAGGTCCTGTTAAAGAGTGGGGTGCAGTGGAGTTGGCTGCCCCAGATCCACCACATACTGGTGGCCTTGGGCAAGTCACATACTTCATCTGTAAGCCTCTGACAAAAACTTACCTCATAAGGCTGTTGCAAGGAATAAATGAAGTAACTCAAGGAATAAATGAAGTAACAAGCACCTGGCTGCTGCCCAGCATATGGTAGGGGCCAGCTTGCCCGAGACTTCAGTGAGTATTTTGTGAGTGGACTAAAGTTGAATGAAATGTTCTGTGAAGTTACTTGGCTTCTTACTTTATAAGTCTGCATAAAGACTGTTTCTGAATTTAGTTCTCTTTTGTTTACAAATTAAACTCTTACCACCATTCACATAATAGCTCCCAAATTCAATCAATGACCTTCCCAGAAAGTGATCAGTTCAAGGGACATTATATGGAGGGAGAAAATGGCGCACTAGCTTTACTGTCACATGATAAGTAAATATGAAACAATATGAAAGAGAATACTTGTTCTCCCTAAATTTCTACCCCTTCTTACTGACCTAATATTTATATTTTATTGCTATTTTCAACTTGATCTACATCCCTATGGATTATTTATTAAATATCAGAATAAACTTTGCCTTTTTATTATTTGTTGCATATATATCATTGAAATGTTATTCGGTAATTGTGGTTCCACTAAGAAAATAAAATAAAATTTTGGTGACATCCAAAAGTTGGAAAATCCATGGCTTAGGCTAGCTCTGTGTTGTGCTTCTACTTGGTTTGGACCCAGGCCTTGCCCCCAACCTCTCTCTGCAAAGAACTTGCTTTACATTCTTTTTGCTTTTATGAAGCTGTTGTCACTTGAGATAGAGTGTTTTGTGATTTGGGAGAGTATGTGCTAGTCTGGATAATTGTTGGGTCTTGCAGACATTTTGAACAGTGCCCAAATGTAGCACCAGTGGTTGTCTAAAAGACATAAGAGAAGTGATGGGAAATTATGGTTATGTAGAAAAAATACCCCACGGTGTAGTTGATGTCAATGTAATTGAGTTGGCGTTTTTGTCGTGTAGGGTCAAGGACACTAACATTTCAGAAATACTAAAAACAGGTCATTCTACCTGGACTTGAATCCAGCTTCATTTGTTGTTGACAGCCTCGAGCAGCTTCCGAGGTGACTTGGTGGTGGCCCATTGCACAGTGGTGCCCGCAGTGGAGGCTGTTTCCCCGGCCTCCCTGGTCCTGCAGGGAGTGTGTTGGAGGGGGGTTCCTTTGAACAATAGTTTTCCCCTGAAGTTGGAGGAGCTTGTACTTGGGTGTGGTGCTTCCCTCTACCATTTGTACCATTTCCAGACTGCTCTGATTTTATTTCTCAACAATGTTCTAGGAGGTTTCAGTGAAAATATAAAACTGCCAGACCGCCTATCAAACTGAGTTTGAAAAGAGACCTCTTGGGAAAGGACAAATGAAGTATTTTAAGTGGTCTACGAGCCAAAGCATTTCCTGGGCTGAGTGTTTATCAAGGCTGAGCTTTACTTCCAAACTGAGCTTAAGAATCTGGGACTGTTTCCCAGCTGACTGGGGGTAGGGAGAAGAGGAGGGTACAAGTCTTAAAGAACAGAAAAAATATCATTTGCTTCTTTTTATCTCTTACACAGTTAGCTGCTGACATCTGTCTGCAGATACAGCTTGCAAAACAGGGTTATGCGGTAGGATAGGGCTGCTGAATGTTAATTTAGAAATTGTCTAAGTTATTTTAATTTTATTTTGGGAATGGAACAGTGGTAAGGTTAGCTTTTAGATGCATCAGCCTTACTCTTCAAGGTTTAACAAAAAGAAAAATGCATAGAAAATCTCATTATCTCCCTGTTAATTGTCATTGATTTCAAGTCACACCAGTGTTTTGCTGTGACACTTACCATTTCAGTGTTCAGGGTCTAAAGTGAGACATTTAGGCAGTGCCAGGTGTTGAGGAAATAGTACTGGTAAGTAAGTAGATGGTCTTCACTCCTCTGACTCAACCTTAGAGCATGCTGTTCTAGACAGTGTATTGATTTCAATATCTTGATGCCTGATTATACCATTACAACCATCCTGGTATGCAGAATTGTCCCTTTGCTCTCTTAGTAGAAATCTTGTGAAGAACTCTGTCTTCCTTTATTTCATTGTTTCTTTCCATAAAAGTTTTTGTAGGTCACTATCATTTTTATCAAGAATTAAGATGTTGGTGATGCCAGAAAAAAATCTTTGTGCTGAATAGTGCCAGCTTCACTTCCCTCAACTGTGATCCATTTATATGTATTTTAAAGTTTTTTTTTTTTTTTTTTTTTTTTCTCACTATGCTGCTGTGTGTGGGTTCCCTAGCTGAAGAGGCTGGCGCTGATGGTGAAAGACTAATCTAAATTTAGATTCTCTTCAGAGGTTTCATAGAATACTTCCTTAAATGAATTTACAGGCTATAAAAGCTGCTGCTGAGTGGGGCTTCCAGGTTTGTTATATTTTTCCGCTCTAGAAGGATTGGTTTTCACTTCCAGCTTCTTCAGGAGATTCTGCCTTTGTAGCCGAAATCAGTCACGAGCAGCTTTTCTAATGAACTTGAAGGTTAGGAGAGAGGATTTTGTGGTGATCTGACAGAAATGGAAACAGTCATGTGTCTGAGGGAGTATGGGTAAGACAAGTCACTTTGTTTGGGTTATATTGTAGACTGTAGGTAGCAATGGATCAAGATGGGACTTCTTTTTATCTACACTGGTACATGTTCCAGGAGACCGATAAGCTATCTCTTAAATCAGTACATTTAATTTTTAGGGACAATGATACAGTTGGAAGATCTTCAAAGTCAAGAGAAAGAGTTGAAAATGGGGTGTTGGACCATAATCATGGATATTTTATCCAAGCGCATGTCCCCCCCACCATACACACAGCAGAAGTGGTGTTTCAATGCTCCTTTCAATATGGAGAAGTCCCTTAACTGGCAGTGCCTAAAGGCCCAAGCAGGAGAGATCTGAAGTGGAAGGAGGAAGCTGCCCAAGCTTTTCAAGCATCCTGAGGACTGCTTGCTGGGTAGCATTTATTTATAGCTGGGCCAGCCTGTTGTCACTAAGTAATAGCCTTCCCGTTTCTGTTATGTAAGGACCACACTGTTTACATATCTTATATTGGGGAAATGCCTAGCTCTATTCTTAAGATTATTCTAATATCTGTCACTATTAGATAGACACATATAGGATCTCCTTCCCAGTCTTTTTTACCCCTAGCATGGATCAACAACCTTCCAATGAGTATATTTTCATTATATAACTACTTCCTTTATTTAAATGTTTATTCTTTTAAAAAGTTTGTCTTTGGTAAAGATAATGTATACACAGGGCAACATTTATAATGTACAAGATGGTTTATTTTGAAAAAGAAGTCTTCTTATATCCCTCGCCATCCAGTTTTATTCTCCAGAAGCAATCCATTGGTAACAATTTTTAGTATACTTTTGTAAAGATATGTTAAATAAAAAAGCTTACAGATTTTCCTCTTGCCACTACCTCTCCTTTTTCTTTGAGGGGCAGCATACCCTACACTGTTCTTTACCTTGGTTTTCACTCAATAATATGTCTTAGAAATCTTAACATTTTTAAAAATGAGAGCTTGAGAGCTGCCTCATTTTTTAAAAAAGTAATCAGGATAAAGTTCACATAACATAAAATTCACCATTTTAACCATTTCAAAGCGTACAATTCATTGTTGTTTTTTTGTTTTGTTTTGTTTTGAGGTGCTGGGGCTGGGGATTGAAACTGGAACCTTGTATGTGGGAAGCCGGTGCTCAACCACTGAGCCACATGGGCTACCCTGAGTTGGTTTTTTCATTTGTTTGCTTGTTTGTTTTTTTGTTTTTAGGAGATACTGGGGATCGAACCTGAGATCTCCCATGAAGTAGGCACTCAACCACCTGAGTCACATCTGCTCCCCAATTCACTGGCATTTGTATGTTCACAAATTTATATAATTTGATTACCACTATCTAATTCCAGAACATTTTCATTATCTTCCCCACAAAAGCCTTACCCATTAAGCAGTCACTCCCCATTACATTCCCTTTCCCTATCCATTCCCCCCCATAATTTTTAAAATACTGCATTTTCTCTTTAATTTATCTCAAAGTATGTTTTAACTTCCCTTATGATGTCTTTGACTCATTGTTTATGTTTTTTAATTTCTACATATTTGTGAATTTTACAGGCTTCCTTCGGTTATTGATTTCTCATTTCATTCCATTGTGGTCAGAGAAGATACTGTGTATGATTTCAGTCTTTAAGCTTTATTTGGACTTGTTTTGTGGCCTAACCTATGCTTTACTCTGAAAGATGTTACAGGTACACTTGAGAAGAATGTCAATCTGCTGTTGTTGGGTGGAATGTCCCATATATATCTGTTAGGTCTAGTTGTTTTATAGTGTTGTTTAAGACTTCTGTTTCCTTGTTGGTTTTCTGTCTAGTGGTCCTCTCTATTATTGAAAAGGGGGTATTGACATTTCCAATTTTATTGTTGAACTATTTCTCCCTTCAATTTTGTTAGTTTTTAACTGCATATATTTTGGAGGCTCTCTCTTTAGGTACATATATGTTTATAACAGTTAAATTGTCTTGATGGATTGACTTGTTAATAATATATAAGGTCTTACTCTCTTGTAACAATTTTCCTCTTAAAGTCTATTTTGTCTAATATTAATATAGCCACTCCAGCTCTACTGGGTTACTATTTCTGTGGAATATATTTTCCATCCTTTCACTTTCAATGTATTTGTGTGTTTTGAACAGAATTGAGTCTCTTGTAGATAGCATATAATTGGATCATTAAAAAAAAATCTATGTAGCCAATCTCTGTCTTTTAATTGGAGAATTTGGTTCATTTACATTTAATATAATTACTGATAAGGAAGGCATTCTGCCATTTTGCTATTTGTTTTCTATATGTCTTATTCCTTTTTTGTTGCTCTGTTCCTCCATTAAACATTTTCTAGTGTATCATTTTGATCCCTTCTCGTTTCATTTTCTTAGTTGTTGCCATGTGGATTACAATTAACATCTTAATTCTTAGCCATCCTGTCAAACTAATACCAGCTTAGTTTCAATAGTATGCAAAAAATTTGCTCTTATATGGTTTCATTTTATACCTTGTGTGCCCGTCAACCATTATACCTTCAAATATTCTTTCTGCCCCTTTCTCTCCTCCCCTTTGGGACTCCTGTTATGCATATATGGTTCACTTGATGATTTCCCACAGGTCTCTTAGGCTCTGTTCATTTCTTTGTTCTTTTTTTTCTTTCTTTTTTTCAAACTGGATAATCTTAATTGACCTATCTAAATAATTCACTGATTTTGTCTTCTCTCTTCAAATTTAAAGTCTTATGTCTAGTAAGCCCAGTATCCCTTCCTCAGGGACAGTTTCTGTTCATTTCTTTTTTCCTGACCCTGAGGAAGAGATACTGGACTTACTAGACAAAGATTTAAATCAGTAGTCTTAAATGTGCTTAAGGGAGCTAAAGGAAGTTATGTACAAAGAACAGAAGGAAACTGTAAGAATGAAATCTCCTTAAATAGAGAATATCAATAAAGAACTAGAAGTTATAAACAGGAACCAAATAGAAATTCTAGAGTTGGAAAGTACAATAATTGAAATGAAAAATTCAATAGAGGGGTTCAACAACAGAGTTGAAGAAATGACATGTCATGTGTGGCCACTGAAGTCTTTGTTTCGTTAGCGTATTGGTCAGCAAATGATTCAACAGATTTCCTTATACCTCTGTTGGAACCAAAAATAAAAACTAAAAAAACGAAAGCTGCCAGTATTTGCAGCTGGGGTCCATGTGTATGTTGGGGCACACCTTCAACACTCAACCAGGCACTTGACAGCTGTGCCGTAGTCTTCATGTCCTGCCTGCAGAGCCTGAAGTTCTGCCAGAGGTGTGAACTTAAGGCTTTCTTAGGTCTTTTCTGAGCATATGCACCCTCCCCCCACCTTCTAGATTCCCAGGAATGTGTGGGAACTTTTCAAAGCTCTTATTCCCCAAAGGTGTCTCATTTCTCAGCCTTTCATCCTAAACTTTTTGGTTAGTTTCTTGTTTGTCCCAAGAGCTAGCTCCTGCCCCAGATGGCAGTGATGAATACTTTTCCACACATGCTCCCCTGGGTAGCTGTCTGAGCCCTGGGAGAGTACTAAGTTAGGAAAAAGAAAAGTAGACCCTTTGAGCTGGTCCTTCAGGGAGCCACTAGGCATGTCAAAACAACCAGCCAAATTAAAAAAAAAAAAAAAAAAAAAAAAAAAATCTAAGCATCTTTTAAAATATATATAAAAAACAAAAACAAAAAACAACCAGCCATAATTCTTTGAGAATTTGGACTATTCCCTTATCCCCAGTACTAGGTACATGTACTGGGAGTGTGTTCTATTGTCTTCAAGGCTGTTTCTGAGTTGGGAAGTGGAGGATGATAAATTAAAATGCCACAAAGCTTTTGTACCAAAATTCAGTTATTTTTTCTTGGATTAAGTGTACCCTTTGTTGGATTAAATGTTTGATTAGTTTCCAGAGTTTTGAAATTAATTATCCCCCCCCCCTTTTTTACACAAAAGTTGGTCTGTGTATACTCTTTTATACCTTGATTTTGTCACTATTTCTCTGGAGCTCCTTCTCACTTTTTTAAAAATAGCTGTGTAGTATTCTGTGGGTGTACCAGCATTTATTCAACCAGTCCTGTGCTCCTGGACCACTTGGGTTGTTTCCAGGCTTTTGCTTTTCAGTGATGTGCTGAGTGAGCCCATGCATATATCATTTCTATACATGTGCCAGTTTGTCTATGGCACATATTCCTAGAAGTAAGATTACTGGGTTAAAAGGTTAATACATTTTTAAAATATGATAGTTATTGCCAGATTTCCCTCCATAGGTATTACCATTTTTGCATTTGTACCAGTCTGTTTTCCCACAGACTTTTCAATAGATGATCAAACTTGGCTTTTTGCCAGTCTGATAGATGAGAAATATACCTCAATATAGGGTTATATCTGCATCTCCCTAAGTGAGCTTGAACATCATTTCACATGTTCACAGATCGTTTGTACTTATTTTCTCTGAGCTGTCTAATTGATATCTACTTTCCCCTATCTTCTGCCCCCCCCAAGAAAAATCCCATTGGTATTTTAACAGGATTGCATTACATTTCTAGATTAATTTGGAAATTGATGTTTATGGTGATGAATCTTTTTATCCATGAACTTGTTTTTTCAGTTTTTCAGCTCTTCATATAGTTTTTATCTTTCTTTATAAAGTTTTCTTTGTTTCTTGTTAAGAAAAAACTTGGTGTTACTTTAAATGAGGTCTTTTTTCCCCTCTTATCACATCTTTTAACTAAAGTTGTTTGTGTGTGTGTGTGTGTGTGTATATATATATATATATATATACACAAAGGCTACTGAATTCAGTATTTTGTATTCTCTGTCATCTTACTGAATTATTCTCATTCTTTCTAATAGTTTTCCAGTTGCTTATCTTGGTAAATAATCATATCATTGAAGATAAAATATATATTTTTTTATTTTAAGGATCTTATTTTTTTGTTTGTAGCTCTTTCTCTTATCCTCTTAAAATGTTATTGCCTCCAAAACACTATTCAGCAATACTAGGAGCAGTGTTGATAGTGCTGGGGGATGTTTGTGTTTTCTCCTGAATTTGATGGAAATGTTTCTAGTCTTTTCCCATGAAGCCTGTTGAGTTAAAATACATATATTTTATCATGTTAAGGAAGTAGCTATAGCTTTCTATTGTATTAAGATTTTTAAAATTATGACTAGATGTTGAATTTTATCAAATGTTTGTTTGGTATCTTTGGTAATTCAGTCAGAGCCCAGTCAGGAAAACAGAAAGTCGTTCAGATATTTCAGATCCAGAAGAAGTAATACAAGAATTGGGTTATGCTGTTTTCCAAAGGCTGGAAAACACAAGGGGCTGCTGCACTAGCATAAAGATTGGTAACTGCTGCGGGCACTCCTGCTTCCAGGGCTGGGGAAAGGGAAGAGGTTACCTCAGCCGTGGAGCTGGGTGGGGGCTCCCGAGGGGCTGCTGCTCAGGCCTCTGAGGGAGGCTCTATGCACCTGGAGTCCAGACTCTTGAGGGCATGGGTACCATACAGTGAGTACTCCGGCCCCTGAGGAGGGCCTGCGTGGTGCTGAGTCTGGTGAGTGTTAGGATAGTCCAGGGGTGCGGCTCAGCAGGCAAAGGGGTAAACAGTGAGGTCTGATACTTTGACAGCCCAGAGGCAAGCTTCTCTGCTTGTTCTCTGTGAGGGGATGTGGCAAGGCTGGTGCTGGGAGTCACCAAAGAAGGGGGAAGCTGGGCCAGCTGGCTGCTCCTGCTGCTGGAGTGATGCAACAGAAGGAGGGAAATAGGAAGGAAGCCCCTTTTCCTCTCCTCTCCTCTCCTCTCCTCTCCTCTTTCAGCCTCTCTCCATGACTTCCCATTGGCAGAAGCTAAGAGGGAGCCCGCCAGCACTGGGCCTGGGAAGTGTAGTTGGTCGAGTTCCTGCCCCAGCCTCGTAGAGTAGAGCACAGCACAGCACAGCACAGCAGAGAGGGCCCGGAGAGGAGAGACCACAGTAAATAACTCACACAGGGAATCGTCATAGTCCCTTAACATGCTGTTTCCAAGTGAACAGAATATTTCCAACATGGTAAATTAGCTTCTGAATATCATATTAGGAGAAATCAGACCCTACTCTGAATTACAGGTCACATATAAATTTATTAATTTTGGAGAAACTGAATGCCACCTGTGGCTCTTAAAACCCTTCCCCTCAATTAAGGTGCCCATCTGACATGAGGCTTGCAGCTATGTCTCTAGTGCAGTCACTAGAAAATGGCCCTGGCAAGTGCTGTGCATCTAATGGACAACACTGCCATGTACTTTTCCAAAGACTGGATGAGCAGAATGCTATCAGGTCCTGCATTAGTTTGTTGGAAGAACAACGTATTTTAGGTCTTAGCCATATCTTCCTTCCTTTCCCCCCTTTTTAAAAAAAACAGTATGCCTAAGAGGAGGTGAACTGTGGCATGGTTTGGCATCTGTAGAGCAGTACAAATATCTCTTGGAACTGGAAATATCTCTTGGAACATTATCTACAGGATATATTTTAGGGTGACCATATAATATTTCACTTCTATCCAGAGCAATTCCATTTTAAATCTATTGTCCTGGCATAATTAATAATAGCACCACCCCCCATTTTTTTTCCCCTAAAAAACACCCTAGTTTGGTTGATATGTTCACTTTACATAAAGCTTATCTGACTGATGTCCAGACCATCTTCTCTGGTATAATTCTATTCTTAGAAATTGCAAAACATAACCCCTCTGATTTTTAGCTTGTTTCCTCATAGGTCACCATGTGAGGAAGTCAGGCAGAGAAAGGCTGAAGTTTGGGGTTGGAGCTGATGCACGGGCCCACGACTGAAGGTGGCTATGTGTATATAGATAGAGATATACGTATCCATACACAGGATCCAGAACCTACATGCATACACAGGGTGCATACTCATGTCCAAACCAAACACATGCACATCTCTAAAGGGAGTTTTTCTATCTTAAGAGTTGTTGCTCTTTAGTAGAGGAAGGATTCTCTTGAAGATGGGAGATCCTATTCATCTCTTTCAAATGGAGAGTCTTGAGTACAAGGGCGTAACGGGGACCCCCCTGGTACGGACTGGTTGGTAAGGCTCCCCGCAGAATTGATGACCAAGGGTGCTTTAGGCCAGGAGTGGTGGTGTGTCGTTATGGTTTAATGCGGTTTGCACTGTTAGTGGTTTTCACCTACTTTCAAGGGATTGTCATAAACTTTTCAGTGAGTTTAGAGAGGTCTATTATGAATGCTTGAGTTTTTAAGAAGAATGGCTTTGTAAAAAAAAATTTATCCCCCCTCTCCCCCCATTGTTTTGCACTTGCTGTCTGCTCTCTGTGTGTTTTTCTCTGTCTGCTTGTCTTCTCTTTAGGCCGCACCAGGAACGAATCCTGGGACCTTCCAGACTGAAGAGAGGCTATTCAATCTCTTGTGTCATCTCAGCTCCATGATTTGCTGTGTTTCTCATTGTCTCTCTTCTGTGTCTCCTTTTGTTGCATTCTCTTGCTGCGCCAGCTCTCCACACGGGCCATACTCCTGCGCGGGCTAGCTCTCAGCGTGGGCCAACTCTCTGCACGGGCCAGCTTGTTTTTCACCAGAAGGCCCGGGGAATCAAACACTGGACCTCCTATGTGGTAGATGGGAGCCCAGTCACTTGAGCCACATCTGCTTCCCAAGAAGAATGACTTTTTAAAATTTTATTTATTTATTTATTTATTTATTTTACTGGGAGGTCCCAGGAAATGACTTTTGAAAGTGTTCTCATGTAGGCAAATTAGGTTAATCACCTTACTTTTCATCCTTCTCACACTTTTAGGACATTTGTTACATATTTTCTGGGTCAAGTGTGTAGAAATACAGATAGATTTGCTGTTAAGGTGGACAATAAACTGTCTTACTCTGGGCATTTTTACTAATACCTTAAGAGAACAAGTATGAGATGTCCTTAAAGGTAGCCTCTTTTCTCAAGGTATGCCTTTTGATGCTGCTTTGGAAATTGGCTTCTGGGAGGCTGGGGCCAGCTCAGGATTTCTTGCTTCCTATGACTGTGTGCTGTTTGGTGTAGGGTGGCACTGCGAGGAGGACAGAAAGATTGCTTCTAGTGGGGGGACTGGGGGAGGTTGTTACCCAGCTTTCTCTGTGTCCAATTAGAGTTGCTATCCTGTTGTTAGTTGTGTTTGGCCCAAGGGATTTCCAGAAATCTCCTAATGAGTCCAGAGCATAAGGAATCAACTGAGCCGTATAAGAAATATCTTAATGTTGGTTTTATATTTTTCACCAAAGTAAAACTTTAGTTTTCCCGAAATAATGTTCGGGAAATGCTTCCCCTCGTGAGGGTTCTTCTGGGCAGCAGAGGAGTGAACATGGACAATTGTAAGGGTTGAGTTCATCCCCCAGCCCCCCCACACACACACGGATGGCACGGGAGCTTGCCTATATTTGGTGTGCAGGTGGTCTGAGTAGGGAGTTGTCTTTGTTAAATCTTATTTCTTCTGGTGACACAGGAATATACCTTTACCAAAAACTCTTCACAGAATCTACATTCTTTTATTGACATTTGTGTAATAATTATAACTATATTTGGAGTTCTTCGTACCACCTTTCCATATTTACTTGATCCAATATGGGAAAAGTACAAAGGAAATATTTCATCTTCACCGCAGTAGTGCTGGTGATAAATGTAATTATGTGCAGGTGAATCAAAAAGCAAAGCGCTTCTTAGCTTTGATTTAATCCATAAATCTCTTGAGGGAAACCAATTAAAGGAAAAAAAGGAGGTCCCGAGAGGCAGAGGGGATTCTTGAAGTGACGGGCTGGCTGTTGGTTGGATTTGCCGTGATAAGGCTTAGGCTTTTTCCTTTGTGGTCCATGTGACCTTGTGTTCCCAGTATTTACCAAATATTTTAAATAGTTTTCCAAAAATTTTCTTCCTTCATTTCACACAGTGTGCATGTTCAGACCATAAAAGGACCTATTGAGATAAATGCTAAAATTCCACAAATCACAGTGTATCTTAATGATAGGTTTTTAGATTTAGATTTATAGGGGCTTATAGTAGTTTAGTGGTAGGCTAAATTTTTCTAGATCTTTGATATTTTCCAGTTTGCCTCCTGGGGATACTGCATCTTGATAGAGAAGTCATCAACCTCCTGGCTTCCTCATTCTTCGTAGACACTAATTGAGCAACTATTTCTTACAATATATATATATTTTTATATGGTGGAGGATACCAAATAAAGAAGAAACTTTATGTAAAAAGATGTAGTCCCTGCTTTCTAGAATCTTCCTTTGAGAAGGGAGAGTTAGGGAGGAAAAATAGTAGACAACAATACATGCTCTCCTGGAGGTAAATGGAGTCATGGGAACTGAGGGGTGTGGCGGACTCATTCCATCTGGTGGGGTTTGAGGAAGGTTGGTAGAGGATGAGGCAGGTGAACCTAGCCTGGCATGATGGATTGGCAGTAGGCAGGCAGGTAATCTGTTGGGAGGGCTGTTTTATTTTATTTTTATTTTATTTTTTTAATAAAAAAAGTTTTTAAAGATACTTAGATTACATAAATATTACGTAAAAAATATAAGGATTCCCATATGCCCCGCTCCCCATACTTCCTACATTTTCCCACATAAACAACATCTTTCATTAGTGTAGTACATTCTTTGCAATTGATAAACGCATTTTGGGGCACTCCCACTGAGCATGGGTTATAGTTTACATTGTAGTTTACACTCTCTCCCACACAATTCTGTAGGTTATGGGAAGATATATAATGGCCTATACCTCTTGTGGCAATGTCATTCAGGATGATTTCCATGTCCCGAAAATGCCCCTGTATTACACCTGTTTTTCCCCTCTCTTGCCCTCAGAGCCTTCAGTGGCCACTGTCTCCATATCAATATTGTAATTTCTTCCATTGCTAGAATCACAATTAGTCTATAGTAGAATGCCAGTAAGTCTACTCTAGGCCATAGTTCATTCCCCAGTCTTGAGGATTCTGGGATGGTGATGTTCACTCCACCTCTAATTGAGAGGGGCCTTCGATCCCATACAGCCGATGGATGGGACTCTCTTGCTTGCAGTTGTAGGCTCTCTCGTTTCCTTGGTATGGTGGTTGTCAATCCTCACCTCCTTGTTAGTTGTCATAGGTGAGTCCAGTGAACTGGGGAGTAGGTGTTGCAACTGCGCTGAGGCTCAGGGCCCAGCTGGCACATGGACAACCCAAAGATTCAAGTCTCTTGGATGTATACCTACCAACTCCAGCACTAACTATAGGTTCAAGTGGAAGGGACAGATGAGCCATGTGTAATGAAGCCAAAACTGAGTCCAACTGTCACTCTCAGGAGCACAAACTCCAAAGTAGGGCCCACTGGCAAGGCACCAAACTCCAGAGCTTTCTGCCCTGACCATAAGACCTGGGTGTCTCCAGAGCCCTCAGGAGCCCCCACTATTTGGGGTAGTGTCTACGTTGGCAGTCTATGAGATGGGAGGGCCATTTTAAATAATGGAAATAGCTTGAGCAAAGGCCTAGAAGTAGGATGTCCCTTGACGTTTGTTGGGGGAAGGGAAATGACAAGTCGTTCTGTGTACTGGGGTCATAACTTTTGTAGGAGAAGCTGTAGAAGATGAGGCATGTAGTCATTGGAGTCTGTGTGGTAAATATCCTCTTGCCATTTGAACCCTCACTGTGCCATACAATAATAAAAATTTTTTAAACAAATCAATTTTATTGATACATAGGAATAAAGCATACAGTTCATCCAAAGTGTACAATCAGTGGTATTTGGCATAATCACACAGTTGTGATAAAATTTTTAACATATGATTAGAACTCAAATTTCTCATTATAAGACAAAAATCGTGAAGCACTATATGTGGTAGTTAAGAGCACAGATTTTGAAGCTGGATTGCCAGGGTTCAAATCCTTTAGAGCTATGTGACCTCAGGCAAGTTACTCAGCCTCTTTCATGCCTCAGTTTCCTCACATAGAACATGGGGATCATGGTCCTACCTCTACTCACAGGTTCACTGCAAAGAGAAAGTGGCTAACATGCAAACTGTTTGCAACAGTGCCTTCTATATACGTAGTACTATATAAGTGTTAGTAATGAGTAGTAGTGGTAGTGGTTTTAGTATTCGTATTTGGGTATAATGTGCAATTTGAATGTTTTCCTCTAAAAAAGACTAGTCTTTCTGTAGCTTATATATTCTGTGTAATTTTGCATTAGTGAAATTATAGGGTCCCAGGCGCGTAGTGCATGATCACTATCACAGCAGAATGTTGTTTGGGATAAAAATGTCTTTCTGAGCATCTTTGTGCTTTGCATTGCAGCTGTGTAGTTGTACTGGCTGCTCCCTGGGACAGAGCAGATTGTGAAGGTCGGCTGGTATGAAGCTCATCATTTGTGTATACATATGTGTGTCTTTGTGTGTATATACGTGTGTGGTTTTTCAATAAGTCCATTTTGAAATGAATGGGATAGTTTGGAAGAAAATGACATTTTGCATATCAGTAGGGTGTTTTGGTCGCAAGCAACAGGAACTGGCTTTGATTAAGCAAAAGAGAATTTATTTGGAAGGCTTTTGGGAACTCCTAGAATGGCTAGAGGGCTGGGCAGTGGACTTGGGAAGGGGCAGTAACCAAGGGAGCTTGGTGGGCCATGAAGCACAACAGCTGTGTGGGAAGCACGTAGCCTGGTCTGTGCGCAGCCCTTCTTGCTGCCTCTGTCACTGCGGTTTAGGATGTCTACCTTCCAGCCACTCCTAGTCTCCTTGTGCAACTGTCCTGTTGTATAATAGAAAAAAAAAAAATAGGAAGGGGTTTAAGTGTCTAGCAACAGGGACGTTGAGTACATTATGGAACAGCCATGCAGTGGAATACATCACAGCCCTTAAACATTCTTTATATAAGAATATTTAATGACATAGAATCTGTTCTCACAATCTATTAAGTGAAAATGGCAGGTAGCAAAACTACATGGACAGAATAATTACACTTAAAGATTTGATGAAGGTAGGTACGGTTATTATTCCTCTTTTACAGATGAGGCATAGAGATATTGACTGTTTTGCCCAAGGTCATGCAGCTAGTAAGTGGAGGAAGCAAGATGCAAACCTGGGAGTTAGGGTCCAGAACCAGGCACTCAGCGGCTTGCCTGCATGCTCTGACAAAAACAGAAAGACTAAATGAAAAAACACAGTAGCAGTTATAGCTAGGTGGTTGGGTTATGGGTGCTTTCCTTTTACTATTATGTATTTATTCTAATTTCTACGATGAACATATGCCTCTTTAAAGGTGACCAAAAACGTTAGTTGTTATTGTAAAAATATGAAGTTTAGGGTACCCTTCTTCTAGTTGAAAAGTTATGTATCCAGAAATATTCGCTGCAAATTTCTTTTTGTATGTAATAAGAAGCCCCAATAATTATCTCTTTGCACTTGTATTTGCCATACTGTGTGTGATAATCATTGTTGGGACAAGTGCACACCATCTTCTAAACCAGAAAATGTCACAGGAATTTTAAACTCAGTATTGCTGCATTTTCAGGGTTACATAAAAACATCGATATAATAGTTTGGATTTCAAATGGAAAATTGAAACCTGTGAAGCATTTTAGATTTAGATTTGTGTTTGTCATGTCTTGGCACACGTTTCTCATTTGTAAAGTCTGGTCATGACAAGACTCTGGTTTCCATATGCACATTTAAAATACTCTTGAGTCATAGATTCAAATGAGTAATTGACATTATATCTATATCAGATTTCTGCTTTGTCATACCTTAACAGGCAGATAGTGCATTTACTTTAGTAATTGCAGTAGCAAACACATTTAATTGGCAAAATGGTATTCTTTTAAATACTTTACCACCCAGCTCTTGAAGTGCATAAGTTGGGGCAGCCGCAAGACCAGAGAACACACCTGGCATTTAGTCAGGCATAAGCTTTATTGGGATTTATGAACAGGAGAGATTCTTTGATGGTTGCTGGTCAAAGAATGAATGAAGATAGCACTCTGCAAAGAAATGAGAAAATGAGGGGTGATATATAAAGACATTTCATACATTATGAGAACAGGGTTCCCGCTAGGGTCACATGAAGCGTACACATGGGGTGTGGAAGGACGTTTACTGCTTTGGGAAGATCATAGTTTAGGATAACAACTCTACATTCTCTCCCCTCTGGGGTGGGTTGTTAACCTTTAAGCTATGTCTAGTTCACGCAGGTGGCTACGTGCTGAGGACTTAAAGGGGGTCCCTGGGTCCCCACAAATACCCGCCCCCAATTTTTTAAAAATTACTTTTCAGAAATAGCTTTATTAGGATGATTTCACAGGAAACTCAGGAAAAGGACCCACACGTGTATACATACAAACATATGTTATGGTCTTATGAGTGGTGTTTGTGCTGATCCTTTTCAAAAGGTCTCAACTCAAATCTAAAACCATACTAATTATTTTATGCACCAACCACTAAAAGAGGAAAAAATGCTATGGATTAAATAATTGCTGTACTTTCTTATTATCTCTAATTTTTATTTTATAATTATTGGAAGGACAATTTATTTAAACATAGATTTTATTATGTATTTTTCTTGGGCATATGTAATTTTTAAAAATATATGCAAACTAGATGAAAGAATTCCTAAAATGTCTTCTCTTCAGAAGCAACCCTTTGATACGCAACCGACACTATTTGTGCCTTTCCACAGAACGTGCCATCAAGAGTGTTGGCAGTGCATCGTTTTTAGACGAGTGTTCCATTCTTATCCCTGCAAGTTTGAATGCTGGCACATGCAGATAATGACACATGTGCAGGAAATGACAACTATGTCACGACTGTCACTGGCTGATTGTGATGCAGCTCGATTTCAGAGATGTTAAAATGCAGGTCTCAGAAATGATGAAATACTGTGTTTTGCTATTCCATAGAGTGGAATGCCCTCTAAGGGTGTGGTGGGCCAAGAAGCCTGTATTGGTAGATTTTCATCTAAATGTATCCTTTAAAAGTAATTTATCTTTTAAAATTAAAAGTTTCCCATTACAAAGGAATACATCCTCATTGTACAAAGTTTGGAATAATAGAACAGTCTGAGGGAAAAAAAACTTGGCCCATTTTCTCTCTGTCTCTTACAAGCAAGACTATTAATATTTTACTCTGATTTTTATTTTTTGGTTATTTTTCAGGCCTATAGGTTTTATGTTTATATTCTTTATATTTAAAATTCCTAACAAAAGTAATATATACTCAGTTTTTAAATTACAGAATTATTTACTATGGAAAGCAAAAGCCACCTGCTTGCCCCTTCCCCTTCCCTCTACAACACTTCATTCCCCTGAGTATCTATTGGCTACAGTTTGGAATATGAGACTACAGATTTTGTTCTCTGTCTATATCAACATTTATTATTGCTATCATTTTATTGTCATTATTGTCATGGAATCATATTAACATATTTTATAATTTGTTATTCAGAGTAGAAACAGATCTGGCAACTTCATTATATTCATTTTTAATTAAAAATTTTATATTTTTAATTAAAAATTTAATACCTGCGTATCTTAATAAATAATAGTACACAAGAGATGAGGCTGAACAATTGATAATATTGTTCTTTTCTCCACTCTCCTAGATTTCTATTTTTAGCTCCTTTGGTAACTCTATATTATAGAAACATACTTCTAAGAGCACATTTACTTTTGCAGAACAGCACAACCGTGCTTTGTGAACGCCTGCACAGATTCTGTTAGAAGGCGGCTGCCCTCTGTGGTCTTAACTCTTAAAATCTTGCTGCCTCCTGCTCTGCCTCCTCTTCTGTTTAGAAGTATCACACCTGCAGATTAGACCAGGGTCTATAGTCCCTGCTCCATTCCTGAATTTCTGCAAGACCTTGTTCTTCTCCCCACTCCTTGGTTTCTTTAACCTTAAACCTAGGAATAATACCCTCTGTCATATAGCATACCTTTGTCATAATATTGACATGACTATTGAGTGGATACATTTTTTTTTTTTTTTTTTTAATTTTTAAAGATGCTTTAGATTACATAAATGTTACTAAGAAATATAGGGGATTCCCATATGCCCCACCCCACCCCTCCCACACTTTCCCACATTAACAGTATCTTTCATTAGTGTGGTATATCTGTTACAATTGATGAACACATATTGAAGCATTGCTACTAACCGTGGACTATAGTTTACTTTATAGTTTTATTCTGTCCCACACAATTTTATAGGTTAATATAAAATGTATAATGGCCTGTATCCATCATTGCAGTGTCACGCAGGACAATTCCAGTGACCCGAAAATGCCTCCGTTATTACACCTATTCTTCCTTCTCCCTCTCCTCAGAACCTCTGATGGCCACAACCTTTATATTAATGATACAATCTCTTTTAAAACTCTGTAGATGCTAGAAATAGGTAAAAAGAATGGAAAAATATTGAGATGAATCCATTAAAATGTTAGCGAGACTTCAGAATATATAAAAATATTAAAAATTCCAAGTTACTATTTATAGAGGGATATATTTTGCTTATCTTTTGTACAGAGTACAAATTTAATTGGGATAAAAATTCAGAATCCTAGTATGCCTTTATATAATCCTAGTATGGCCAATTTTGATTGTCTTTTTTAAAATTTCAAATACCATAATATCATATTAAAAGTCTTTGAACTTGTCTAGGCATGAAAATGCAAAATAAAACCTAACTTATTATACTTTTGCATATATCACTTTCCCCCTTTAGAGTGAGGATGAAATGTCTAGACCTTCAGATATGGAACTCCCACCATTTCCATTTACAAGAATTGATTGCACACTGTACAATGAATTAAATGTGTTGTGTTTCATTTGAAAATTAATTGCATTGTGTGTGTCTCTTGTGTATTTATTTGCATGTCTAAACCTCTGTTCCAGATATGAACCAGGAACAGTATTCCTCAGTTTTTAAATTTAGCTGAAACTGCATTTTACATTGATGGTAAATTCTTACTACTAGACCCCCCCTTCCTTCCTGCCCCTCCATTTTTTTTAGAGCATAACAAGAGCATTGCTCCTTATCAAGAATCAAATTCATTGGTAACTTTTCAGAAAATCGAACTGAGTTCTAAACTGAAAAACATGGCTGAAAAATTTAAGTTCAGTTAAAAATTGGTTACCTCTTCCTCACATTAAAAAAAAAAAAAGTCTCAGAATCACTTTACTATGCATAGCCATCTTTTTCCTGACAGATTTATCTCTGGGCCATTGTTTCTTGGATTTGGATTTCATATCTGATAAGGGTCATCTTTTTTACCAGTTCCCCCTCCCCCCAACCCCATTGGTTGCATTTGCTGTCTGCTCTCTGTTTGTCTTCTTTTTTAGGAGGTACCAGGAACCAAACCTGGGACCTCCCATGTGGGAGGGAGGCACCCAATCACTTGAGCCACCTCTGTTCCCTGCTTGTTGTATCTCTTGTGTTTCTTTGCTGTGTCTCTTCATTGCGTCATCTCACGGTGTCAGCTTGCTGTCTTGCTCATCTTCTTTAGGAGGCACTGAGAACTGAACTTGGGACCTCCCATGTGGTATGGTAGGTGGGGGTGCCCAACTGCTTGAGCCACATTCTCTTCCCATTGTCTGTCTTCTTACTGTTAGCTCTCCTGGTGAGTGTGAAGTGATATCTAATTGTGGTTTCAGCTTGGATTTCTCAGATGACTAATGAATGATGTTGAGAATCTTTTTGTGTGCTTATTGGTAGTTCATATATCTTCTTTTGAGAAATGTCTACTCAGAGCTTTTGCCCATTTTTTAATTGGGTGATTTGTCTTTTTATTGTTTGAGTTGTAAGAGTTCTTTGTAAATTCTGGACACATGATTTGCAAATATTTTCTTCCATTCTGTGGGTTGTCTTTTCACTTGATAGTATCCTCTGAAATTATAAAAGTTTTAAATTTTGAGGAAGTTCAAGTTATTTCTTTTGTTCCTTATGCTTTTTGTATCATATTTAGGAAACCATTGCTTATGCATATCTAAGAAACCACTGCAAAGTCATGAAGATTCATTCCTTGTCTTAGTTTGCCAGCTGCTAAAACAAAAACCATACACTGAACCCATGGTTTAAACAATGGAAATTTATTGGCCCACAGTTAGACTAGGAGAGTCCAGAATCGAGGCATTAGCAAGGTGAAGCTTTCTCCCCAAAGACTGTGGTATTTCAGGGCTGGCTACTAGTGATCCTTGGGTCCTTGGTTTTTCTGTCACATGGCACATGGCATTGCCCATTGGAGAGGTCTTGCCCTTCCTCCTCTGGGTTCTATTGACTTCCAGCTTCTTCCTGTGGTTTTCTCTATGTTTAAATTTTCTTGGGAAGCGGCTGTGGCTCGGTCGGTGGGGCTCCCGTTTACCATATGGGGGGCCCCGGGTTCGGTTCCCGGGGTCTCCTGGTGAAGGCAAGCCCGCCCGCACGGCGTGGTTAGCTGACCCGGCGAGCACAGGCAGCAAGGGGGGGATAAATGAATAAATAAATAAAAAATCTTAAAAAAAAAAAAAAAAAAATGTGCTTATAAAGGACTCCAGTAATCTAGAGTCCAACATGATTCATTTGGCCATCTCTTAACCAAAAATAGCATTGTCAAAAATATGGGTTCACACCAACAGGAATGGATTAAAATTATGTTTTCTTCAAATGTTTCACAACAATGCAAGGTGTTGATGGTGGGGTGATGTATAGGAGTCCTGTATGATGATAGGCATGTTTGTTTTGTGGGTTCACAACTTTGACTATACACTTATTGTTTATGTGTGTTCATGTATGAATGATATACTTCAGTATAATTTTTTTAATGAAAAAAAAAAGAACATTTTTTTTTCTGGGGTACATAATTCAACCTACGACACTTTTACTTTCTTCTAAGAGTTTTCTAGCTTTAGTTCTTACATTTAGGCCCTCAATCCATTTTGAGTTGTATTTTGTGTATGGTGTGGGGAAGGGGCCCATCTGCATTCTTTTTCACATGGATATTCCGTTTTCCCAGTACCCTTGTTGAAAATACTGTTCTCTTCCCTTTGAATGGTCTTGCATCCTTGTCAAAAAGCGATTGACCATAAATTGAAGGGTTTGTTTGTGGACTGTCAACCCTATTCCTTTGATCTGTATGTCTATCCTATGCCAGGACCACACTGTCTTGATTACTGTTGGGAATTGTGAGGCCTCCAACTTTATTCTTTTTTCAAGATTGTTTTTGCTATTCTGGGCCCTACTGGCATTTCCATATGAATTTTAGGATCAGTTGTCAGTTTCTGCAAATAAGCATCTGGGAATTTGATAAGGATTGTGCTGCAGGGCAGAGAGGAGTATAATGCCATCTTATCTTAAGTGGTCTACCAAATGTCTACTGTTAATTGCATTCTCCTCCTGGAACAGGTCCCAGTTATTGACAGTATGCATGGAAGCCTTGTATCTCTCTGGATAAATTAATGCAAATCCCAAACGGGAATTCTCTGAAGAAACACTGAACTATCTATATTTTGAACTCTTTGCTTCATTTATATTATTTAAAAAATATTGCTGGCATCCTGTGGTCAGAGTCTTTGTAGTATTTTACTCTTTCTGCTAAAGTTTTTAGATTAGTGAAAATCTGATGACATGAAGACAAGGAAAAGCTGTGAGAGCTGGTTTTCCAGGGTCTCAGCTGTATGTTGTTAGAATGGTGTGAAAGGCACAGGTGGACTTACCAGAGTGTACTTAGTATGGCTTACTTATTTATTTTTCCTATTTGGGAAAGGAACTACTGCATACACCTTAGAAAGCAGCTAAACCAGTTGGTATAAAACGTATGTGTTTTGCTCTTTGAGTCAATTCAGTTCATTGTTGTTTTTTTTCTATGCATAAGGCCCTTTGTTAGATGCCTGGCGAGGACCATGCAGGATAAGCCCTCCCTGGACTGCTGAAACAGCCTCCTAGAAGGGCCGTCTCCTGCCTCCCTCCTCTCCCCATTCCTTTTCATTTTCTACTCTATTGCCAGAGTTTAGCTTTCTACAGAAAAATGAATCTGGTCATGTTTGGCTCCTCATTGCCTACTGGATAAGGTCTAAATTCCTTAGCGTTGCTTAGACGCCCTTTTCTAGTCTGGCCCTAGTCTCTGCTCCTGCTCCTGCTCCTGCTCCTGCTCCTGCTCCGCCCACTCCTCCTTGCGTGCCTCTCCAGCTTGGCCCTGCACATGGTGCTGCTCTGTAGAATGACCTCCCCAACCCCTGCCATACTCGCCAACGCTAGGCAGGGGTTCATAACCCTGTTTGTCTTATCCACTTCCTTGTCTTTTTTGCTGCTGCTATAGAGGAGAGGCCGTGCCTTAATCCTCTGTTTTTCTCCAGGGGACAGTGCCTGGTACAAAGCACTTATTAAATGTTAATTTAGAGGACTGATGTAGAGTACCTGCTAAAAGGGCCTTATAATCCAACGGGGAGAGAAGATGATCAAAGGGCCGAAGATAACCAGTCTGTGGCCAAGGGAAAAAAAGCAGCATGTTACGCAGCTGAGTTTGCAGTTTCTCTTGACCTGATATGGTACCTGTATAAACTTGTCCATTGTTAACCAACCGTATAGCTTAGTGTTCTGCAGATTTCTCCAAGGCACTGTGCTGTTGTTCTCTGTGATGCTCAGCCCTGTGTACAGTAGTGCTCCAGACAGAGTGGAGGCTGATGTGCTTGGTGACTCAGGGCAGAGATGAGAGCCAATTTGTGATGAAAATGAGAAAATGGACTGTTCTACATTATATGCACAGTCTTGTCAGATTAAAAACCAATTCTCTTTACGTTGTGAGACCACTTGGCAATTCATGCTTTGTCATCTAGCTGCCTCTCTCCCTTTGATTAGCATCATTTTTTCTCTCCCAGCCAGCTAGCATGTTCTTAGAAAGAGGTCAGTCCAACTCACTTGCCTTTTGTAATGTCTGTGAGAAGGTGTTCATTTTGGGGTTCAAATATTATGGTCTTCTTCCTCTGCCCCAGTTTATCTTAACAGAAAACAAGGTAGTTTTCTGCTATATTTAAATTTTGAGGATCACATATAGATGCTGAATGTAAGGGGAAGAGGATAGGTTATTTTATTTATTCTTGTAGTAAATTTAGCTTTATTATATAACTATTTTATAAAATGTCACTGGCTGGGAATTTTTTTGTTTTGTTTTTTGTTTTATGTGTGTTTTAAATAAAAGCAGCTCTTTGGGGCAAAGATGAAAATTTCACTGGCAGCGCTCTCAGTTTTTATTTGTTTGAAAAGATCTTTATTTCATCTTGATTTTTTTTTTTTCATCTTGATTTTTGAAAGCAATTTTTGCTGGGTAGAAAATTCTAGGATAGCAGTTATTTTCCTGATGATAACCCCTGGTCTTTTTTTTTTTTTTTTTTTTTAAAGATTTTATTTATTTATTCATTTATCCCCCCCTTGCTGCTTGTGCTTGCTGGGTCAGCTAACCACGCCGTGCCGGGCTTGCCTTCACCAGGAGGCCCCGGAACCGAACCCGGGGCCTCCCATATGGTAAACGGGAGCCCTATTGATTGAGCCACAGCCGCTTCCCAACCCCTGGTCTTTTGACTTCCACAACAAGACTCTTGAGAAGTTGACCATCAATACTTGGAAAGTAATCTCTCCGTGTGTGTGTGTGTATGTGTGTGTGTGGCTGCTTTTATACTTTTTCTGTTTTTCAGTGTTTACATTTTTACTTTGATATAGCTAGGTGTGGATTTCTTTTTATCTATTCTGTTGGGTCTCTTGAATTTATGGATTGTTAGTTTTCATCGGTTCTTGAAAATTCTCAGGCATGATCTCTTCCAATGTTGCCTTTGTCCCATTCTCACTCTTTCTATCTGGGACTCCAGCTTAAGTTGGACTTGCTTACAGTAACAGTTTTCTTTCTGTTCAAAATATTCTATAATTTTCCATGAGACTTTCCCTTTCATTCATGGATGATTTTGAAGTGTGAAGTTTGGAGATTTTCGTATTATCTTTCTGTATGAATTTCTAGTTTAATTCCATTTTGGTCAGAAAACATACTTTGTATGATTTCAGTTCTTTTAAATTTGTTAAGATTTGTTTTGTGACTCAGGATGTGGTCTATCTTGGTGACTGTTCCACATACACTTGAAAGGAATGTGTATGAGACTGAGGTTGTGTGGATTGTCCTGTATGTCAGTTGGATCCAGTTAGTTGATGGAGTTGTTCAGTTCTTCTGTATCCTTGCCAACTCTCTCTACTAGTTCTATTGATTACTGAAAGGAGTTTTGAAGTCTCCACCTGTAATTTTGGATTTGTCCGTTTCTCCTTTCAATACTGTCAGTTTTTGCTCATGCAGTTTGAAGCTCTGTTGTTAGGTGCACATGCATTTAGGATGACTCGACCCTGTTATCATTATGTAATATCCCTCTTTATCCCCCATACTTTTCTTTCCCCTGAGTCTCCTTTGTCTAATATTAATATAGCCACTCCAGTTTTCTTATGATCAGAGTTTGCATGATGTATCTCTTCCCACACACACACAAGTTGTGGTTTTCCTGGTTCTCCATATGCTGAGTAATTTTGGATTGTATCCTGGACAGCATCTTGAATCCTCTGGAGACTGCTGATGTATCTGTCTTGCAGGTATTGACCTGGCTGGGCTCAGGACACATATGCCAACCAGCCTTTTTGGGGTTGTGGCTTCAACATCAGTTCTGTTTTCACAAACTTTGTGGTGCTATTTGTATCTGACCCATCTGTCACCACCAAAGGTCACCTTGGACCTGGCCAGTGATTTACCCCATAGTTCAGGGGACATGGGACATTTGTATTTGAAAATCATTCATAGTAGTGCAGAACCAAAGCTTGAGATTTTCTTAGCCACTCAAGTGACATAAAGCTGAGCTGCTGTCTGCCCTCCAACCCCTGGAGGCTCCTGCCCTTTCCATTGCTAGCCCAAACTGAGGGAGAGTTCTCCAGACACCCCATTCTTGGCAGTCACCAGACTCTAGCCCTGGTCCAAATCCTCAAAGGGGACATCTCAGCAAATGCTCCCAGGGCAAAAAACAGCTGGACTTCTGGCTTCCCTCTGTGCAGGCACATACTGACTTGATCCGGGCTCAGTTCATCCTAATCACCTTGTTGGCCTAATTGGTACTTTTCGGAAGACATGTTTTGTCTTTCTATCAGCTTTTGTTGTCTTCAACAGACCGACTTGCCTCATCTGCTGGAAATTATGATTATTTTTACATTTTCCAGTTTTTGAATTAGAGGTACTCATTTTCTTCTCCTTAAAGGTCAACTTTAAGACCTTAACGTTGAGGTCTTTAAGAAAACATTATTTTAGATCCTTCAATTTAACGTCAAATACCTAGCCCATTGCTTGTACATAGTAGGTGGGCACATAAATATTTATAGGTGTTTCTGCTGTAATGGAATATTTTATGCTCGGAGAAGCCTAGCATTCTGCAAAATCATGCACTAAAAATAAGTATTTTATGAGAAAAGTAAGATTGTGGCAGATCTCCGAAAATCTGTGCAACTGGGTAAGTACTTGCAAAACATTGGTACCTCAGGCAATTACTGGACCACCCAGGCAGACATCTCATTGTGGCTGAGATTGTTCAAATGGATATTAAAATGCACAAAAACCAGTAGAGTCGAAAGGCTGGCAATACCTGAGTTGCTACGTGGATGATGAGTGTAGAGACACAGCAAAGAGAAGTGAGGCTCTGAGCCAGTGAGCACAGGAGGTGCTGTCACCACGGGCACCTCGCTCATCTGGGGGAGGCCTCCGGTTCCGGTCCAGGGGAGTGCAGGCTCTCTAAATTTTATAGCTTTCTTAAAATATAGCTGCTGGCCAAAGCCAAGTTAAGTAAGGGCTTTTTCCTTGCCTAAGATTGTAATTTCATTCCCTCCACTTTGGAAACCCACAAACGAAGCAATGCAACTTCCATGCTCTAATGATGTCACTCCCACTTCCCAATCAAACATGAGCTTAACTATGCTATGGGGACACATAGCAGAACAGGTGGCTTTTGAATTGAATTGAATTGCCTTTTGTTCTCTTCAGATTCACCTGTTTGTCTCCTAAGCAGCTGCTGATGTTAAATTCAAGTGACTTAAAATATACTGAGTTAGCCAGAGCAGGAAGAATTTTAAAAATTACCTGTGGAGTTGTTTAACAATTAAGTCAACATATATATTGCCCTAAACTTATTCAGTCACTCCTAATTCATTTTTAGGAGACATCCTGTTTCTGATTATAAAGCAACTCCTCGTTCCTATTGATTTCCTTCCTTACAAGGGAGTTATTTATGGATTTTTGGTTTGACCCTGATCATGCTTCTAATATTTTTAGTTTGTTGCTCAGGAAAATTTAAGGTTATACTTAGATAATTATTGGAAGTTTTTTTTTTAGGTATTAGTGTTGGGGATTAAAACCCAGACCTCATGTGGGAAGCCAGCGCTCAACAACTGAGCTACACCAGCTCCCCCACGTTGGTTTTTTCATTTGTTTGCTTGTTTGTTTTGTTTTGTTTTTAGGAGGTACTAGGGATCGAACCCGGGGCCTTGTTTGTGGGAAGTAGACGCTCAACCACTTGAGCTACATTCGCTTCCCTGGATTTTAATTTTGAGAAATTATATATATGGTTTTAAATAACTTCTTTCAATTGTTTTTAGTTTTGTTAATCTTGTGCATAAATTTCAACTGAGCAATTAATGAAACTCACAATTTGACCTTTGTTATCTGTTGTTTCCGAAAATTCATATTAATGTATTATACAACATAGGAAATATTCATTTATGGAATCTTTACTATTTAGATTGTAAAGCTTTTTTATTTTAGCAAATTTACTCATAAGCAACTCATAATTGAAGAATTGGTTTCTTATCTCAAGTCAACATGAGGTATATACTTTCCTTTTCTATTTTTTAATTGGACTATACATACAGAAAATATAGGGAGATATACTTTGGAGCAGACTAATTTTTCTAAATAAGGAAAATTTCTTAAAGACCAACACTCTATATGAGGAGAAAATGAATCATAAACTACACTTAGCTTGGCATAAAATGCTATTTGCATAAAAATTTCAAGGGGGAAACTGCAAAACAGCTTAGGATTTAGGTGCCATTCATATAAGACTGGCAATTTGGCTATAATTTAATGTTATTACAGGGTGGTTGCTTTGTTGTATTATATTGATTTTTTGGCAGTAAAATTCCAGGGCAATCTTTATTTTCTAGGGTAAACCACAATTAATCTATGTGGTGATAATACTTCCCATATTTTCACCAAATTTCTGTAGGTAGAGCTAAAAATGGAGTTAAGAGCATGTCCTTGGAAATGAGAGAGAAGGAAATTTGACAATTATTAAGAATGCCAGACTGAAGGCAGCTTATTTTTTGATTGATTAATTTGTAATTCATTTTTGGCATTGTTTCTTCAGTATAAGGATTTTGGAGATCACCAAAGCTTCTTAGAATTCATGAAGTGAGGTGAAACAGAGAGAAACAGGATGAGTGAGTTTTTAGTGTGCAGCTTGCATGCTCTCCTCCCACTTTTCGAGCCTTCTAAGATGATTTGAATGCCACCTTTACCACTCTCGTTCCCTCCTGTGTCCCCCCATCCCCTGCAGTGTGCCTGCTGGATGGCAAGTGCAGGCCATGGAGTGAAACGCTCCTGGTGTGAGTCAGTGCAGAGTGTCCGAGCTGTGGCTAGAGCCGGTTCTGCAGACAGTAGGAAGAAGACTGACTCTACTCGAAAGACCAGCATTGGAGTCTTGACTCCACCACTTCATAGATGTATAAGCATAACCTCCCTGCCTCAGTTTCCACATTTGTAAAATGGGGATAAACTGTTACACTCATCATGAGGTTGTGGTTTTAAATGAGTAAAGTCACTAGCACATTGCCAGGTACATAGTATGCCTCAGTCAGTGGTGGTGCTGGTGGGCGTGGTGTTGTAGTAATAGTAAGACAAGTTAGAAATCACAAGAGCCACTGTCTTTATTTTTATTTATTTATTTTTTTTTTTTTTAAGGATTTTATTTATTTATTCATTTATCCCCCCCTTGCTGCTTATGCTCGCTGGGTCAGCTAACCACGCCGTGCGGGCAGGCTTTGCCTTCACCAGGAGGAGGCCCCAGGAACCGAACCCAGGGCCTCCCATATGGTAAACGGGAGCCCTACTGACTGAGCCACAGCCGCTTCCCCCACTGTCTTTATTGATACCTATTCTGATCCTCACAATAGCCCTGAAAAGTAGCAGGTATTATTTCTAGGGTACAGATGAGAAAATTAAGGTCCCAAGAGGTTAAGTAATTTGTCTCATGTCACCCATCTGGAAAATAGCTGAGCTGGAATTTGTGGCCAGGACTTCATGATTTTTAAATCCATGAATGTCTTTTGGCCTGGTGTAGTGAAGAAAGATTATAAGGCTTCAAGTCCCAGATAATCAAATTGGGAGCTATACATCCAGGGGAGGACAGAAGAGGGTTGGAGAAAGAGGAAGGAGTTGTGGCAGGAGCAGGTTTTACTTACTCCCCAGAGTTGGAAAAGGTAGAGGAAGAGCTCAGAGCAATCCAAGTGACAGTTCTTGGGGTGCAAAGAAGTAGAAAAATCCTAGCTTAGATTAGGGTGGAAACCCAGAGCAGTTCGAGAGCGAATAGAGGATCTAGGTAGGGTTCAGCTGGGTAGAGGACCCAGGCGAGGAACATTTTGTATTTGAGGGAGTTAATGAATCCAGGACTCCTTGGTATCAGCTTTTTCTGCCTGACATCTCCCTACCTGTCTGAAACTGGACTTGTGAAGAGCAGTGCTTATAATTGCCTTCCTCTCTGTATTTCTGACCTTTGTAGGTTCTCTTTGTAGGAGAGTTAGCATTTTGTGAAAGCTCTTTGTTTCTCAGGTACACCAAATGACTGGCTTGAGAGTGTTATTTCCATCAGTCTTATTCCTGAGATGGGATCTTTGTTTGGGTGCTTGGAGAAGGGCTTCTCATATTGGCATGGATAGTGTTTGTTAGTGCAGTGGATTGGGAGCCACCCTAGCTTCTCGTGTAGCTCTTAGTCTGGCCCTTTGGTAAATAAAGGCCTCCCAGAGACACTCCCCCCTCCCCTACTCCCCCCCCCCCACAGGTGCATAGAGATTTGTCTGAGCCCAGGCTTAGCAGAATCCTGAGGAAGCCCACACTCTCAGAGAGACAGGGAAACTTTCTGTCGTTTTCTACTTGTTCTGCAGACAGTTTTCATTCGATTAGAGCATCGCAGTTTGACGGTGTTCATGTGAAATGATTATTTCTTACATCGGTTCACGTTTGGGTGGGTGTGCATTACATGCACATCACCAAATTGTGTGGATTTAAAATCTGTACAATTCAACAAATAAGTACTCACAAGCCAGGATAGTATTTTGACGATATGTTTTTCTTATTTTATGGGTCCTTAAAAGGTTTATCTTCTGAGGTTATATCTTTCCAGCCAGTGCTACCATACAACTGGAGTTGCAGGGGTCGGCAAACATTTTCTGAAAGGCCCAGAGGGTAAATATTTTACACTTTGCTGATCATACAGTCTCTGTCCCAAATACTCAAACCTTGGCCCCACAGGCCATGGTTTGCCAAACCCTGATCTAGAACATAGCCGTTACTTTAAGATGTGCATAATTTCTTTGTCAGGTTAAACCCTTGCAGAATTTTGCCTGTGCAACATTTTAAAATTTGCATTATAACTTTGTGGGTAGGGCAGTGAAAGTAATGTTAAGTAAAAAAAAAAAAAAGCCTCCAATTGCCTTTGAATTTTTCGCTTTAAGAAAAAGATTCTAATATCAAGGTATTAGTTTATTGAACCTTTCTCTGTTGGTGTTAGGAAAGGAAAATTGAAATTAAATATTGGGAACTCTAATAGCTTGCTCACATCATACTCGTTTTTCTATTACAAATCGAGCATTTAATGATAAATTTGGGAGCATTTATTATTTCAGGAATATATGGCAGAGATTGCTAGTTTATTTTCTTCCTTAAAATGCAATACACACACATATGCACACACATGTACGCAATCCCTGTGGTGGGAGGTAGGGAATTTGATGGTCAGGGCATGGATTTATGTGGGAGGAAGAGACCAGGAGGTTCTCATAGCAAGATTCCACCACCTCGAGCTGCTGAAGCTGTAAGCTGTAGGGCAAAGGCGAGGCTCACAGTTCTCAACCCCTGAGCCACTTGTTTGACCTTGATGATTGTTGATCATGATTGATTAGTAGAGGATCCATTTTTAAAGAGCTTTGCTTTAAAGCCCCCTTCTCAAAGCACTTTAGATAACACCCCAACACCTGCCTCCACCTGCTCCCGGAGGCCGAGGAGTCCCTGTGTCGCCGCGCGGTTCCTGGTAGAGAAAAGTTGCACATGTGAGAAGCAGCAACAGTTAGCCACCTGCTGCCCACCACCCCTTTTCACACTAATGTTTCCTAATTCATGCCCATGAAAACATGCTTTTCTGTAACTGCCAGTCTTTATAAGTTTATTTATTTATTTTTTTCAGCATTTAAGTCCTTTTCTTTTAAATGCTCTTTTAAATTGAGATTTGTTATTAATATGAAGAAAGAGCCCCTCCCTAACACATACACACTTTCCATTTGGGGATGTAAGTTAAGTGAACAGAAAATAGTAGTGTGATAAACAGATCCATCCAGGTGGTTTACAGTAAAGTTCCTATTGTAGGCGAATAACAGACCAAAATCTTGGACTTTTGACTCAAGTCAGTGCAAACCTTGAGTGGTTAAGTAACTCAATACTAGTTTTCCCTTCCAACATTATTTTGATGAATCATGTAAAATTTTTAAAGCAGTTTGAAGACGAAACAGCTTGTATCTGTGTCTAGATCACTCTGCGCCATGCAGGCAGATGGCACACTCAGCCTGGGACTTGTCTCCACCCCCCACTCCCACCACCTGGGACATGCCTGCCTGCCCTGACCTCTGACTTCTGACAGTCACCGCTCTGCTCCTCTTCATAGATACAAAACCTACTGCCCTTTGAAACTCGAATTGTCTTACCTCCATGAAAACAAACAAGATAACCAAAAACTTTCTAATCTTTCCCACTATAATAGTCTTTCTCTGGAGTCTTGTAATCTGTCCAGCTCATTTCAGAAATGGATTCCGTATGTCAATATTTATCGAGCAGGATGTTAGTCTTAGATTTATCATCATGGATTTACTCTGGGTGAGTTTAAAATCTGTTTGGAGGGTGATATAAATAACTAATAAAAATGTAAGTAACTTTACAGGGCAGCAAAGGGTAGGTGACAAATGACAGCAGAAGGAGGCTCTGACTTGGGCCTGGAACATAGCTCTGAATGGGTGACAAGGAGGCTGAGGGCCAGGGGAGGGCCTGAGCAAAGGAGTACATTTTTCAAAAAATGCCTGAGGGAGGTGGGGAGACAGTGAATGCAAGAGCAGAGGGGCTTGAAAGGGGATGATGGGCAATCAGACTAGAAAGTTCAAGTGTGACAGGATCATAGAAAGTTTTAAGTGCTAGATGCTAGGGGGTTTCTAGTCTCTTTTTAAAAGGAATTTCTATTTTATTCTGTAAGTGATGCTGACCTCAGGGGTTTATGTGTAGGGGGCTTATATAATGACAAGTGTTTTATTCATTTATCCAACAAATGATGGTTTCATGATTAAAATAAATTAGACAAAAGAGATGGATGACAGAGCCTGCTGTAATAACCCAGGCATGAGATAAGAGTTGCTCGGAACTGGGCAATAGCAGAGACTGAAAAGAAGAGATTTAAAGGATATTACAAAAGATGAATTGATATGACTTGAGTTAGTGAGTGAGTGTGATTAGCAAAAGGGAGCCACTGGCACCACTGTTTGGTATAAATTGTAGCTAAACTGTAAGCTCACATTGAGCAGATGCTCCATCTTATCCTCCTTTTGTAGTAAGTGTCCATTGCCTTTTTATTCCTTTTAAAAAGGATGGCATTTTAAACACTAGCATATAACTCCCTGATAAGATAAAGCTAACACCGAAGGGTTTGTCTTATTAAAAATGAGAAACACACTTAGATTTAGTCTTCAAATCACTATTGTATTTAAAAATATTTTTGAGATAAAATGATCATGCACTAAAATTCACCCTTTTAAAGTGTACAATTCAGTGTTTTTAGTATATTCACAGAGCTGTGCAACCATCACCCCTGCCTAATTCCAGAACATTTTCTTCACCCCAAAACGAAACTCACCCATGTTAACAGTCACTCATAATTCCCCTACCCCAGCCCCAGATAACCACTACTCTATTTTCTGTCTCTATAGATTTGCCTATTCTAGACATTTGATATAAATGGAATCATCCAGCATGTGGTTCTTTGTGCATGGCTTCTTTTACTTAGCATAATGTTTTCAAGGCTTATCCGTATTATAGGGTGGGCCAGCTTTGCTGAATATTGTTCCATTGTATGGATATACCACATTTTGTTTATCCATTTATGCCACATTGTTCATCCATTCATCAGTATAGACATTTGGGTTGTTTCCACTTTTTGGCTACTATGAATAATGCTGCTGTGAGCATTTATATACAACTTTTTGTATAGACATATATTTTCAGTTCTCTTGGGTATATACCTAGGAGTGGAATTTACTGAGTCCTAAGGTAACTTATGGTATGCTTAACATTTTGAAGAATTGCCAAATTATTTTCAAAGCAGCTGCACCATTTTACATTCCCGCCCGCAATGTATGAGGGTTCCAATTTCTCCACCTCTTTGCCAACATTTGAATTTGTTCATCTTTTTTTATTGTGGCCATCCTACTGGGTGTGAAGTAATAGCTCATTGGGATTTTAGCATGCATTTCTCTAATGCTTAGTGATGTTGAGCATCTTTTATGTGCTTATTGGCCATTTGTCTATTTTCTTTGGAGAAATACCTATTCAAGTCCTTTGCGCATTTTTAGTTTGTCTTTTTATTGTTGATTTGTAAGAGTTCTTAATATATTCTGGATACAAGTCCCTTATCAGATATATGATTTCCAAATATATTTCTCCCATTCTGTAGGCTGTCTTTTCACCTTCTTGATAGTGTCTTTTGAAGCACAAAAGGTGTTAATTTTGATGAAGTCCAATTTATCTTTTTTCTTTTGTTGCCTGTGCCTTTGGTAGCACATCTAGGCAGCATTGCCTAATGTCATGAAAGTTTAATACCTATGGTTTCTTCTCATTTTTGTATGTAGTGGGAGGTGGAAGTCCTTGCGTATTAGCTATCCAGATGTCCCTGCACTATTTGTTGAAAAGACTCTTCTTTCTCCATTGGATTGGCACCATGATTACATTTTAATTTCCATAAATTTGACAACTCCTTTATGAATTAATATATAGGTATCTACTGTATAAATGGATCCACTTAGATAAAATCTATTGTCCTAAATTGTGTATTGAGTTTGAGTTTTACAAAGTTTGCTTAAATTAGTGGATTTGGAAAGCATTGTGCCTTTTTCAAGCAATACTGTGAAAATCACTTATAGTGTTGTGGAACTTGGGGTTCTTACCAAGGCCACAGGTTACTTGCAGCTAGTAGATGTCATGCCACACCTCTCATGTTTATGGATCACCTTGGTAATCCCATGATTTCTTCTGATAGCTCTAGGGATTGATCAGTGAGGATAGCGCCAAAGAACTTATATATAGAATCTTTACCAACCTGGTAAGAGTTCAGGATTCTGAGGGCCCCAGTGGTATCCAGTGCAGGCCTCAGCAATAGATTGAAGGCTATGTGTAAACTGCAGTTGGCTGGTGCCTTGGTTTGCTGGGGGTTGCCCTCTGGGGAACTGGTCACTTACCTCCACCACAGCAGACACAAATCTGATTAATGACATACCCTGGTTTAGCTTTGTATCCCAGGCTACGTGCTTTATTGGGCTAGGTTGGGATTGTGAAGGATTGGGAGCTCAGGGAGCTGGTACACAGCCCATGAGCCTGCTTTCTCTTCCATAGCTGCTGGTAAACTGGTGATTGGCCCATCTGACTTACCTGATGCCCGGCACTACACTGAAAGACCACCCATTGTGGGTTTATTTTTTATTTTTTTGGTGCTGAAATATGTAGTTTAATAGCAGCACAAGTTTTTAAAAAGATAGTATTTTTAATTAACATAGTTTCAGTGTGAGTCACACCCATTGTTTTTTGAATGATTAATAGGAATTTTCATTGAAGTTAATTTAAAAATTAGCATTCCTTTCCAAGAAAAGCAACATGTTTTCTCAAAATAACAAAATATTTAGGTCCAATTTTGGAAGACATAAAAATATGAAAATTATAAAGCAAGGTAGTGTAGATTTATGCATCTAAGGCAGGAAGTACATACAGAGGTTCAGAGAAAGGAGAAATCACTGTTGAACCTAGAGATCAGGGAAGAAATCAGATTTGAGCCATAACCCAAAGAATGAATAGGATTTCAATCCCTGGACAGTGGTTCAGTGTGTATAACCTTGGGCAAGTAACCTCTTGACTCTTAGTTTTGTCACAGGATTTGTGGAAGGATTACCCATGATAATACAGGTGAAGTACTTAGCACAGACTCTAGCATAAAGAATTGGATTGAGCGCCTACCGTGTGTCATGTACTGCTGTTGAGCCTGCATTCTAGCTAATGTTAGATGTCTTGGGGGACGGACAACATGTAGCACGAAGACAAGCCGGGAGGTGAAAATGGCTACATTATGGTCTGGAAAGTAAACCGCATGGGAATGATAAAGTTAGAAAAGTGGATCAAGAGAAATTATATTTTTCACTTTGCCCTCCAAGAAAAATAGTTTGAACTTGCTCCTGTAGGCAGTGGACACCTTTGAAAATTTATCAAGGCAGATTTCGATAATGTTTTAAGAATGATTTGGATTTGAATCAAAACAGGAAGCAGACCTTACAGTTGAGAGCCTATTCATTATAGAAGACTATAGTTGGTTTGTTTATTGGACAAGTTAGTTATTTGTCAGTCCAAAATTATTAAACATTGCATTTAATAATTTACAAAAGCAAATAGCAGAGATTTTTTTCCCCTCTAGTTTAATATGATGGCAATCATTACCCAACCTTTGCTTCAGACTAATTTAATAGGAGTTAATGTTTATCCAAGGAAATCACTCATGTCTTACCTGTGTCTTTTTGGGGTAATGGAACTTCTCCTATTGAGGTAAATGAAATGTAGTACAAAATGCTAAGAGTTTGTATCATCAACTCAATAGGGTTCTTTTTTTTCCTTCTAATGCTTTTATTGAACTACAATTCTTGTACCATACAATTCACCCATTTAAATTGTGCAGTTCAGTGGTTTTCAGTATATTCACAGAGTAGTGCGCCATTATCACAATCAATTGTAGAAAATTTCATCACCCTAAGAAACTCCACATCTCTTAGCTGTCACACTCCAGCCCTCCCCTTCCATTCACCCTAGGCAAACACTAATCTCTCTTTGTCTGTGGAATTACCTATTGTAGATATTTCATATAAATGGAATCATACAATATGTGGTCGTTTGGGACTGGCTTCTTTCACTTAGCATAATGTTTTCAAGGTTCATCCATGTTGTATCATATAACAGTATTTCATTCCTTTCTATGGCTGAATAATAGTCCATTGTTCAGATAGACTGTTTTGTTTATCCACTCCTCAACTGATGGAAGTTTGGGTTATTTCCACTTTTTGGTTATTATTAATAATGCTGCTACAAAGATTTCGTACATGTTTTTGTTTAGACATATGTTTTCACCTCTCTTGAGTATATACTTAGGGGTAGAATTGCCAGGTCATAAGGTAACTGTGTTTAACATTTTGGGGGATTGCAAAACTCTTTTCTCAAGTGATGGCAACCATTTTATATTCCCACCAGCAATGTCTAGTGTTCCTATTTCTACACAGTCTCTCCAACACTAATGTCTTTTTTAGTTTAGCCATCCCCGTGGGTGTGAAGTATAATTTCATTGTGGTTTTGATTTGCATTTTCCTGATGACTAGTGATGCTGAGCATATTTCATGTACTTATGGGCCATTTGGGGAAATGTCTTTTTAAATCCTTTGCCTATTTTTTAATTTGTCTTTTTATTGTTGGGTTGTAGGAATTCTTTATTCTGGGTTTGAGTCCCTTATCAAATATATTGTTTGTACATATTTTCTCCCATTCTGTGGATTGTCTTTTCATTTTCTTGATTTCCTTTGATGCACAAAAGTTTTTGTGATGAAGTCTAATTTATCTTTTTTTTTTTTTTTTTTGATCTTTTGTATCATATCTAAGAAAACTTTGCCAAATCCAAGGTCATAAAGATTTACCCTTATGTTTTCATCTAAGAGTGTTTTTAGTTTAGTATTTATATTTTGTGTGTATTTTGAGTTAATTTTATATATGGTGTGAGGTAGAGTTTCATCTTCATTCTTTTGCATGTGACTATCCAGTTGTCCCTGCATCATTTGTTGAATAAGCTCTTCTTTCCTATTGAATTGTCAAAAATCAATTGGCCATAAATGTTAGGGTTTATTTCTAGACTCACCGTTCAGTTCCACTGATCTATATGTCTTTCTTTATGCCAGTATCACACTAACTTTGTTCTCTTTTTTTCAAGATTGTTTTGGCTTTGCTGGGACCCTTGCATTTCCATATGAAATTTAGGATCAGTTTGTCAATATCTGCAAAGAGCCAGCTGGGATTTTGATAAGTATTGTGTTAAATCTGTAGAACAATTTGGGGAATATTGTCATCTTAACAATAATAAGTCTTTTGATCCATGAACATGGGATGTTTTTCCATTCAATAGGACGCTTGATAATTTTACTTAAGGGTCTCTAGAGAGTAGCATAACTTTTAGCATAGTTGCTACAAAGAGCTTTAATCCGTAAATCAGATCATTCTTTTTTAAATAAATCATTAATTATGCTAATGAAAAGTTGACAGTCTTACTCCCCAATTTCAAAACTTACTACAAAGATACAGTAATCAAGACTGTGTTATTAGCATAAGGACAAACATAATACATCAATGGAACTAGAATGGAGAGTCTAGAAATATACACTTAAATTTACGGTCATGTGATTTTTGTTGAGAATTTTTGCATCTATGTTCATGAGAGAGATTGGTCTGTAATTTTCTTTTCTTGTGGAATCTTTATCTGGCTTTGGTATTAGGGTGATGTTGGCTTCATAAAATGTGTTGGGTAATTTTCCCTCCTCTTCAATTTTTTTGGAAGAGTTTAAACAGGATTGGTGTTAATTCTTTTAGAAATGCTTGGTAGAATTCACCTGTGATGCCATCTGGTCCTGGACTTTTCTTTGCTGGGAGATTTTTGATGACGGATTCAATCTCCTTAACTGTGATTGGTTTGTTAAGTTCTTGTATTTCTTGTGGCGTCAGTGTAGGTTGGTTGTGTGTTTCTAGAAATTTGTCCATTTTATCTAGGTGTCTAGTTTGTTGACATATAGTTTCTCATAATATCCTCTTTTTTTTTTTTTTTTTTTAAGATTTTATTTATTTATTCATTTATCCCCCCCTTGCTGCTTGTGCTCGCTGGGTCAGCTAACCACGCCGTGCAGGCGGGCTTGCCCTCACCAGGAGGCCCCGGGAACCGAACCCGGGGCCTCCCATATGGTAAACGGGAGCCCTACTGATTGAGCCACAGCCGCTTCCCCCATAATATCCTCTTATGATTCTTTTTATTCCTGTGGGGTAATTTGTAACTTCCCCCCATTCATTTCTGATTGTATTTATTTGCATCTTCTCTCTTTTTTTCTTTGTTAGTCTAGCGAGGGGTTTGTCTATTTTATTGATCTTCTCAAAGAACCAGCTTTGGTTTTGTTGATTTTCTCTATTGCTTTTCTGTTCTCATTTTCATTTATTTCTGCTCTAATCTTTATTATTTCTTTCCTTCTGCTTGCTTTGGGATTGGTTTGCTGTTCTTTTTCTAGTTTCTCTAGTTGTTCAGTTAAATCTTTGCGTTTAGCTCTTTCTTGTTTTTTAATATAGGCATTTAGGGCTATAAATTTCCCTCTCAAGACTGCCTTTGCTGTATCCCTTAAGTTTTGATACATTGTGTTCTCATTATCATTTGTCTCAATATATTTACTGATTTCACTTGCAATTTCTTCTTTGACCCACCAATTATTTAGGAGTGTGTTGTTCAGTCTCCACACATTTGAAAATTTACTTTTTTCCTGTCTGTTATTGATTTCTAGTTTCATTCCATTATGATCTAAGAAGGTGCTTTGTATAATTTCAATCTTTTTATATTTATTGAGAGCTGTATTGTGACCTAACATGTGGTCTATCCTGGAGAAAGATCCAGGGGCACTTGAGAAGAATGTATAACACGCTGAGTTTGGATGCAGTGTTCTGTATATGTCTGTGAGGTCTAACTTGTTTATCATATTGTTCAAGTTCTCTGTTTCCTTGTTGATCTTCTGTCTAGTTGTTCTATCTAATGATGTGAGTGATAATCGTTGAAGTCTCCAATGATTATTGTAGAAATGTCTATTTCTCCCTTCAGTTTTGCCAGAGTTTGTCTCATATATTTTGGGGCACCCTGGTTAGGTGCATAGATATTTGTGACTGTTATATCTTCCTGGTGGATTGTCCCTTTTAATAATATATAATGGCCTTCTGTATCTCTTATAACTTTTTTTCATTTAAAGTCTGTTTTGTCTGATATTAGTATAGCTACCCCTGCTCTTTTCTGGTTACTATTCACATGGAGTATCTTTTTCCAACCTTTCACTTTCAGCCAGTTTGTGTCCCTGGGTCTGAGGTGAGTTTCTTGTAAGCAGCATATCGGTGGCTTATGTTTTTTTTATCCACTCTATCAGCCTGTATCTTTTGATTGGGGAGTTTAATCCATTCACATTCAATGATATTACTGTAAATGCACTAGTTAATTCCTCCATTTTATTCTTTGGTTTTCATATGTCATCTTGTTTTTGTCTCTCTTTTTATTCTTTTGGTTATCCTTTCTGCTATTCTTTCTTCTATACTCTCCTCCAAGCCTCTCTCCTGTCTTTTTCTTTCAGGTTCTAAGGCTTCCTTTAATATTTCCTGCAAAGGTGGATTCTTTTTTGCAAACTTTCTTAGTTTCTGTTTGTTTGTGAATATTTTTATACTCACCTTCATATTTGAAGGACAGTTTTGCTGGATAAAGACTTCTTGGCTGGCAGTTTTTCTCTTTCAGTTTCCTAACTATATCATACCACTGCCTTCTTGCCTCCATGGTTTCTGAAGAGAAATCTGCACTAAGTCTTACTGGACGTCCCTTGTATGTGATCGTTTGCTTCTCTCTTGCTGCTCTGAGAATTTTCTTTTTATCTTTGACATTCTGAGTAGTATGTGTCTTGGCATAGGTCTATTTGAATTTATTCTGATTGGGGTACGG
This sequence comes from Tolypeutes matacus, assembly GCA_026826555.1. NCBI lineage: Eukaryota > Metazoa > Chordata > Mammalia > Cingulata > Chlamyphoridae > Tolypeutes > Tolypeutes matacus. Next base: position 1,127,065 of record JAKSZT010053786.1, read on the forward strand.
TGTGCTTCTTAGACATGTAAATTCTTTCTTTCATGAGAGTTGGGAAATTTTCAACTATTTCCTCAAATGCTCTTTCTGCCCCTTTTCCCTTCTGTTACCCTTCTGGAGCTCCCATGACATGTATATTGTTGCATTTTGTGTTGTCATTCAACTCTCTGAGCCCCTGCTCGATTTTTTCCATTCTTTTCTCCCTCTGTTCTTTTCTCCCTTCAATTTTAGCTACTCTGTCTTTGGGATCACTTATTCTTTCTTCTGTCATTTTGAGTCTGCTGTTGTATGCCTCAAATGTGTTTTTGACCTCACCTATTGTGTCTTTCAATCCCATGAACTCTGTTACTTTTCTGTTCAGGATTTCAAATTCTTCTTTGTGTTCGCTCAGTGTCTTCTTGATGTCACTTATTTCTTTAACTATATTGTCTTTCATCTCATTAATTTGATTTTGGAAAGTTGTGCTCATCTCGCTGATTAGTTCTCTCAAATTCTGCATCTCTTCTGGGACTTTGATATATTCCTTTTCTTGGGCCATGTCTTCTATTTTCTTAGTATGGCTTGTAATTTTTTGCTGGTGTTTAGGCATCTGGTTAGGATGTAGTTTACTCAGATGCTCAATCTCTTTCTCTTTTATAGGGTTTTACTGGCAGGAGGCTGTGAGTTACCACAGCTCTTTGATTTTTGGCTTGACCTGCATTGTTAGGATTGTCCTGCTGGTTGCTCAAAACTGGGCACTGGACCCAGTAATTGGTTGTAGAGTCACGTCCTAGGGCCTTGGGCAGGGAGACTATAGAGGCCAGAAAAAGCCTCTCCTATTTATTTTTAATTTTCTTATGTGCACTTCCTTGGTTTCCAGGAGATGGTGCTCTTTGGCAGCTTTCAATTCAATGCCTGGTTGGAGTGTATTTGTTGTGACACAGACCAGATCAATGTGATAGAGCTTCCTGTCTGGGGGCTAAGAGCCTTGTAATTCAAACTTTCTGAGACAGTTCTCCAGTCTTCTCTGGCAGCCCCCTCCCTTTTCCCAGGTAGGAAATATTTCCACTCCCCTCTGAGTCCTCAACACTCAGTCCCTGTTAGTAGAGGAGGAGATTGGGAGGTTTGTATATCTTTAGCCCCTTGCAGGCTCCAAGGCAAACAATGACGCAGCCCCACACGGCCTGGAAGGGCTTTCGGGACACAGCAGACCAAACCTGTGAGTCAATCCCAGGCTCTCTCTCCCCTCTCCTGTGGAGTCCTCTACAATTAGTCCAGGCTAGAAGAGAGGGAGATTTCGAGGGTCGGATTTCTCCAGTCCTTTGTAGGCTCCCAGGGCAAACCACCATGTGGTCTCACCTGGCCTGGAAGGGTCTGTGGGGCTCCGCAGCCCATATTTGCAGGTCAGAACCTGAGTCAGCCTTAGGCTGTGTCCCTCTCTCTCCCCTTTCCTGGAGTGGTAGATCCCTGGAGCCCCCTTTGTCTGTAGTCACAGGCCCAGAGGCCTGAGAATTCTAAAGAGTGTGGGGGAAGGTGCCAGCATCGCTGGTTCCAACTCACAGGTCTGTCTTTGCGATATCCCTCTTTTGTCTCTGTCCTCTGGGTGGTGTGCAGCCTTCATCTGCTGTCCTAAACCCTAGAAGATCTTTTTCGGGGCTGTTCCAGCCTGTCCTCTAGCTATATTTCTGGAGAAGAGATTCCATGTCTTACTAGTCTGCCATCTTCCCGGAAGTCTGATTATTTATAATGGTGCCAAGACAATTCAATAGGGAGAGTGTCTCCGTTTGGCAAAACTGCTTTGACAAATAGCACATAATGGGCTGTGTTAAACAATAAAAATTTATTGGCTCACAATTTTAGAGGACAGAAGTCCCAAATCAAATGGGTCAGCAAGGTCATGCTTTCTCTCAGGGTTTGTAGTGTTCTGGTGATGGCTCCTCACAATCATTGGGGTGCATTGACTTGCGTCTCTGTCTGTATCACTGGTGGTGTTCTTGGTCTCCTCCTGGAGCTTTCTTTGTGTTCTAGCTTCTCTGACTCATTTTGGCCACACCTTTATTAATAAAAATATCTTCAAAAGGTCCTATTTACAAATGGGTTCACACCCTCAGGAATGTGGATTAAGATTAAGAACATATCTTCTGTGAGGTACATGATTCAGTCTCAACAAAGAAAATAGTCTTTTCTATAAATGGTGCTTAGACAACTGGATGTCTACATGCAAAGATGAACTCTCACCTCATACTATATACAAATATTATCCCAAAATGGATCATAAACCTAAATGTAAGAACTAAACCTATAAAACTCTCAGGACAAAACATAGATATAAATATTTCTGACCTTGGATTAGACAATGGATACTTATAAATAACACCAAAAAGAAAAAATAGATAAACTGGGCTTTATCAAATTAAAAACATTTGTTCTTCAAAGGCCACTATCAAGAGAGTGAAAACACAACCCAAAGAATGGGAGAAAATTTTTGTAAATCATAGGTCTGATAAAGTACTTGTATCTAGAGTGTAAAATATTCTTACAACTCAACAATAAAAAAAAATAAACCAATTAAAAAATGGGCAAAGGATGTGAGTAGATGTTTTTCTAAAGAAGATATACCAGTGACCAATAAGCACAGGAAAAGATGATCAACATCATTAGCCACTAGGGAAATGCAAATCAAAAGCACAATCAGATACTATTTCACATGGACTAGAATGGCTAAAATAAAAAAGACATAATAACAAGTATTGAAAAGGATGTGGAGAAATCATAAGCTTCATACATTGCTGGTGGGAATATAAAATTATGCAGCCACTTTGGAAACCAGTTTTGCATTTTTTTCCAAAATGTTGACTATAGAATTACCAGGTAACCAAGAAGCTACCCCAGTGAATATACCCAAGAGAAGTGGAAAAACCTGTGTTTACACAAATATTTATATACATGTGTTCATTAGCAGCATCATTCACAGTAGCCAAAAAGTGATAACAATGTAAAAGTCCATCTTCTGATGAATGGATAAACCAAATGTGGTATATTTATACAATGGAATATTATTTGGCAATAAAGTGGAATTGCTTACTGATAAGTACTACATGGTTGAACTTTGAAAACATTGTGAAGGAGCTAGTCACAAAAGACCACATATTGTATGATTCCATTCATATGAAATGTTTTTGGAAAGGCAAATCCATAGAGACAGAAAATAGATTAATGGTTGCTAGGGTTTGGAGATAAGGAATAGGGAATGGCTGCTAATGGATATGGAGCTTCTTTTGGGGGTAATGAAAATGTTGTGAAATTCGATGGTGGTGATGGTTGCACAGCTCTGTGAATATACCAAAAAACCATTGAATTGTACACTATGAATGGGTGAATTTTATGGTTTATGAATTACATCTTCATAAAGCTGTTATTTTTTTTTTTTGATGTCCATTATAAGATGTTTCCCCCCACCCCCCAATCTCTAGTTAGAGGTAGGACTTTGCAGACTTCCTTTTTCAAGTAACATTTCTTTGCTTTTTGTGTTTTTGTGTTTTTTTAGAATTAGACAAGTTGTAGGTGTACAGGAAAATATGGAGTTCCACATACCACCCTATATTAACACTTTGTGTTACTGTTATTTGTTACAGTTCAATAAAGAATGTTTTTTAATTGTCCTAGTCACTATAATCTATCCTTTACATTAGGGTTCATGGTTTGTGTTGTACAGTCCTATGTTTTTGTTTTTTTTATTTAATTTTTATTCTAATACACACAACCTAAGGCTTCCTCTTTTAATCACACTCAAAATATAATACAGTGCTGTTAATTATAGTCACAACGTTGTACAACCATCACCACCATCCATTGCCAAAACTTTTCCATCACCCCAAATAGAAATTCTGTACCAATTAAGCAATTGTGGTTTTTTTTTTTGCATTTTACCAATTAACCTATTAAGGTTTTTAAATTTTTAAGTCAACTGTACTGAAATATAATTTATCTGTAAGATGCACTCGTTTTTAAAAATCAATTTTAATCATACATATTCATAAAACATACAAAATCTATCCAATGCGTACAATCAATGGTATTTGGTAAAATCAGTTGTGCATTCATCACTTCAGTCAATATTAGGGCATTTTCATTACTACAGTAATCATAATCATAATCATAATAACAAAACCTCAAAACTAGACAAACAAAAAAACTCTGCCCCTTAATAATCACCTCTCAATCTCTATCCTTCCCCTGCCATACATGGCTGTGCTATTGTGTTTTCCTCTCTCTAATTTATTTGTACTTACACTTTGTATAGATATAGTCAAACAATATGTAGGCCCTTTTGTCTACTTTCTTTCACTTACTATGTTTCCTCTTTTTTTTTTTTTTCTTTACACTTAACATATTACTATACATCACTGACCATAGTTTGCTTTGGTTGTATTTTTGCCTGATATTATAACATCTTGTAACATTAACATACATTTGTTCTGTTTCAAAAACAACAAAAACAAAGAGCAGTATTATATTTTACCCTGCTCATTTCACATGAGGTTTCACTATGCTGTACAGTCCCATGTTATATTTTTTAGCTTTTCTTCTAGTAATACACAGGACCTTAGAGTTTCCCTTTCAAGCACTATCATACTCCTATATCGTCACTGCTAGTTACAAACACCATCATTGATGTGTTTTCACCATTTCTATTCATTTCCAAAGATTTATGAACACTCTTTTTACCAATTCTGCACAAATTAACCTTTACTTTTCCATTTTCTAACCTCATTCTATTTTCTGGTGACCCATATTCAAGTTATTAACTCCATGAGTTTACACAATATATTTAGTTCATAATAGCACAGTCATACAGTATTTGTCCTTTTGTGTCTGGCTTGCTTCACTCAACGTAAGGTCCTTCAGGTTCATTCATGTTGTCATATGCTTCATGACTTCATTTCTTCTTACAGCTTAATAATATTCCATCATGTGTATACACCACAATTTGTTTATCCACTCATCAGTTGATGCACACCTGAGTTGTTTCCATCTTTTGGCTATTGCAATTAATGCCACCATGAACATCAATGTTCAGATGATGTCTTTTTCATGTCACTGCTCTCAGTTCTTCTGGGTATATACCTAGTAGTGGTATTGCCAGGTCACATGGTATATCTATATCCAACTTCCTTAGGAACCACCAAACAGTCCTCCACAGTGGCTGTACCATTCTGCATTCACACCAGCAGTATATAAGCATTGGTTCTTAACCAGGGGTCTGTGAGCTTGAATTGAAATTCAAAAAAAAAATTACTTTTGTGGGGGCGTGTTGGTGCGGGTGTGATATATTTATTAAATAATACACAGTAGAGTGTGGATTTAGTAAAGGGTCTGTGGCTTTTCACCTGACTGGCAAAGGGGACCGTGGAACAAAAAAAGTTAAGAACCCCTGCTCTGCATCCTCTCTAACACTTGTAGTTTTCTGTCTTTTTAATAGTGGCCATTCTAATTGGTGTGCAGTCATATCTCATTTTAGCTTTGATTTGTATTTCCCTAATTGTTAGTAATGTTGAACATTTTTCATGTGCTTTTTCCGCCATTTGTATTTCTTCTTTGGTCAAATGTCTATTCAGGTCTTTTGCCCATTTTTTATACACTTTTTTTTTTTTCTTAAGTTTTATTTTATTATTTATTTCTCCCCACCCCCTCATTGTTTGCACTTGCTGTGTCTTTTCATCTTCCGTGTTTCTTTAGGAGGTACGGGCAGTGTTACCTGGGACCTCTGATATGGGAGGGAGGCACCTAATCTCTTGAGCCACCTCTGTTCCCTGCTTTGTTGTGTCTCTCATTGTGTTTTTCTTCTTGTATCTCTTGTTGTGTCAGCTTACTGCGCCTGCCTGTCGCGCCAGCTCGCTGTCTTCTTTAGGAGGCACCAGGAACCGAACCATGGACCTCCCATGGGGTAGGTGGGAGCTCAGTCACTTGAGCCACATCCGCTTTCCATTTTGCCCATTTTTAAATTGAGTCATTTGTCTTTTTATTGTTGAGTTGTAAGATCTCTTTCTATATCATGGATATTTGACCTTTGTCGGATGTGTGATTTCCAAATATTTTCTCCTATTGAGTTGACTGCTTTGGACTAAGTCCTTTGAGACGCACAAGAGTTTAATTTTGAGGAGGTCCCATTTATCTATTTTTTCTTTGCTCTGTGCTTTGGGTGTAAGGTTTAAGAGACCCCCCCACCTACCACAAGATTTTGAAGATGTTTCCCTACATTATCTTCTAGGAGTTTTATGGTCTTGGCTTTTATATTTAGGTCTTTGATCCATTTTTAGTTGATTCTTGTTAGGGAGTGATATAGAGGTCCTCTTTAATTCTTTTGGTTAGGCTTATCAGTTTTCCAAGCACCATTTGTTGAAGAGACCAGTTAAAGTGTACTTGGTAGGCTTGTCAAAAACCAGTTGGCTGTAGAGATGAGGGTCTATATCTGGATTCTCAAATTCGAATCCACTGATCAATGTGTCTATCTTTATGCCAATATCATGCTGTTTTGACCACTGTAGCTTTACAATATGTTTGAAGATCAGGCAGTGAGAGTCCTACTTTGCTCTTCTTTTTTAGGAAATTTTTTACTCTTTGGGTCCCCTTTCCCTTACAAATAAATGTGGTAATTGCCTTTTCTATTTCTGTAAAGTAGGCTCTTAGAATTTGATTGGTATTGCAATTGAATCTATAAATCTGTTTGAGTAGGATTGATATCTTCATGATATTTAGTCTTCTGATCCATGAACACGGAATGTCTTTCCATCTGTTTAGGTCTTCTTTGATTTCTTTTAGCAGTGTTTTGTAGTTTTTGGATACAGGTCCTTTACATCTTTTTATTGATTGATTGATTGACTGAGGTACCGGGGCGGGGATTAAACCTGGGACCTTGTATGTGGGAAGCCATTGCTCAACCTCTGAGTCACATCGGCTCCTCTGAGTTGGTTTTTTTGTTCATTTTGCTTGTTTGCTTTTGTTTTTAGGAAGCACCAGGGATCGAACCCAGGACTTCCCATGTGGGAAGCAGGCGCTCAACTGCTTGAGCTTTACATCTTTGTTTAAATTGATTCCTAGGTATTTGAGTCTTTTTGTAAATGGAACTCCCCTCCCCCCCGATTTCCACCTCAGATTGTTCAATACTAGTGTACAGAAACATTTCTGATTTGCCTGTTGATCTTGTATCCTGCCACTTTGCTGAACTCATTTATTAGCTCAAGTGGCTTTGTCATAGAAATTTAGAATTTTCTAAATATAGGATCATGTCATCTGTGAATAGTGAGAGTTTTACTACTTGTTTTCCTATTTGGATGCTTTTTTTTTTTCATTGTCTGATTGCTCTAGCTAGAACTTCTAGCACAATGTTGAATAACAGTGGTGACAGTGGGCATCCCTATATTGTTCCCAATCTTAGAGGGAAAGCTTTCAACCTTTCTCCATTGAGTACGATGTTGGCTGTGGGTTTTTCATATATGCCTTCTATTCCTATCTTTTGAAGTGTTTTTATCAAGAAAGGATGCCGGATTTTGTCAAATGCCTTTTCTGCATCAATTGAGGTGATCATGTGTTTTTTTTTCCTTCAATTTGTTAATGTGGTGTATTACGTTAATTGATTTTCTCATGTTGAACCATCCTTGCATATCAGGAATAAATCCCATTAGTTGTGGGGTATAATTCTTTTAATATGCTGTTAGATGCAATTTGCAAATATTTTGTTGAGATTTTTTGCATTTATGTTCATTAGAGAGATTGGTCTGTAAATTTTCTTTTCTTGTAGTGTCTTTATCTGGCTTTGGTATTAGGGTGATGTTGGCATCATTAAATATGTTGGGTAATTTTTCCTCCTTTTCAGTTTTTTGGAAGAGTTTGACAGGATTGTTAAACCTCTTGAAATGCTCGGTAGAATTCACCTGAAGATGCACTACTTTTAAGGTGTATAATTCCCCATGAGTTTTGAACAAATTTATCATGTTCATCCATGACCCCAGTCAAGATACAGAATATTCCTATTGCTCCAGAAAGTTCCTCAGGATCTTTTGTAGTCAGTCTTCCCACCCACCTCTGAAACCAGTCAACCACTGATTTACTTTCTATCACCATTGATTACTGTTAGTCTGTTTTATATGCAAGCATTCACACAATGTGTGAATCAATAGTTCGTTCTTTTTATTACTATGTTGTATTCACTGTGTGAATATACCCCAATTGGTTTATCCATCCACCTATTGATGGACTTTGGGTTATAGTTTTTGGCTATTATAAGTAAAGCTGCTGTGAACTTTCATGTACAAGTCTTTTTGTGAACATATGTTTTCATATTTTTGGATAAAACCTGAGAGTAGAATTACTGGGTCATAGGGTAGATGCTTACTAAACAGTTCTCGAGGGAGGCTGTACTGTTTTATACTTCTACCAGCAATGTATAAGTATAGTTCTTCCACATCCTCACTGACACTTAATGGTCAGTCTTTTTAATTTTAGTCATTCTAGTGGGTGTGTAGTGGTGATACCATACTGTGTTTTCATTTGCATTTCAAAGATGATAGTGATGTTGAGTATGTCTTAATGTGCTTTCTTTTTTGCCTGTTTTTTATTGCGTTGTTTGTCTTCTGAGTTGTAAATGTTCTTTATATAATCTGGAAACAAGTATTTTTGTCAGATACATATATTAGGACTATTTTCTATTCCCTCTCCAGTCTGTGTCTTGCCATTTCATTTTTTAAATGGTATCTTTCAAAGAGCAGAAGTTTTAAATTTTGATGAGGTCTGGCTTATTTTATTTATTTATTTATTTATTTATTTATTTATTTATTTATTTATTTATTTATTGGGTTCATGTTTTTTATATCCTAAGAAATCTTGCCTACCTCAAAGTCTTGAGGATTTTCTTCTAGAATTTTTATAGTTTTAGGTCTGTGATCCATTTCAAGTCTTTTTTTTTTTTTTTTTTTTTTTTTTTTGTGAATGATGTGAAGTAAGGGTAGAGGTTCATTTCCCTCCCCTCCCATGTGGATATACATTTGTTCTAGCACCATTTCTGGAAAAGACTATCTTTTTTTTTTTTTTCCTTCCCTAATTGAATTATCTTGGCACTTTTGATGAAAATCAATTGATCTTACACCTATGGATCTATTTTTGAACTTTTATTCTGTTCCATAGATCTTTATATTTATAGGATTTTAAATATTTTTATTGAAGTAAAATATCCTTATGGAAAACTTACATAAGTGTACAGCCACAGAATTCTCACAAACTGAACACACGTATGTAACCTGCATCCAGTTCAAGAAATAGAATATGGCCAGTTCCCCAGACACCTTTCTCGTGGTCCCTCTTGGTCATTACCATGCCCTGTTAAAGGATAATCACTAGCCTGACTTTGACAGCATAAATCAGTTTGGCCTGTTTTTGTACTTTATATAAATGGCATCAAATAATACGTACTGGGTGTCTTTCATTGACTATCACGTTTGCGAGATTCATTATTGTGTGTGGTTATATAGTTATCGTCATTGCTGTGTAGTGTTCCAGTTTATGAATCCCACATCTTCCTTAGACTGTTGACAGGCATCGCACTAGTTCTCAGTCTTTGGCTTTTCTGAACTGTGCTGGGACCATTTTACTATACAGTGAACACTCGTACGTACATGTTCATTTGCATTGAGTACATACTTAGGAGCAGAATTTCTGGGCCATAATTGGTTTCTTTTTAAATTTTAAATAATCTTAAAATCCACTGTTGGGCACATTGGTTGAAAGATTTGAATGTCATGACACATTGCTTCATTCTTACCAACTCAGTTGTCTTGATAAAGTAGCATATTTTCGTGAACTATGTGGTTTTCCTTCATGAGGGGAATTGGTTCTTTTTTTTTTTTTTTTAAAGATTTTATTTATTTATTCATTTATCCCCCCCTTGCTGCTTGTGCTCGCTGGGTCAGCTAACCACGCCGTGCGGGCGGGCTTGCCTTCACCAGGAGGCCCCGGGAACCGAACCGGGGCCTCCCATATGGTAAACGGGAGCCCTACTGATTGAGCCACAGCCGCTTCCCGGGAATTGGTTCTTATCCTCATCACAAACTTTGCCAGGTCACTATTACCAAGTTGATTAATCTCTCTGAGTGTCTATTATTCCCCCACTAAATTGAGCATGATTTTACCCTGGTTTAATACAGTGATGTGAATAATGACCAACAAAATAAATATGAGAGATTTTATGATAAAACCAGTGCAAAATAATACCAGTATGTCAGTGCTACTGGCACTATAAAGTGACAACTAGGAAATAAATTTTATAATTTATTATAAAATAAATTTTAGAAGATTTATTTATTTATTTATTTTATTTTAGAAGATTGTGCATTTTATGGGTGTTTCATAACCATGTGTGGGATTTTGAAATGTATTATCTTGGTAAACTTTGTGATTACCTTTGGATTTCTGTTGACCAAATTTGGCAGCATAGTAACTGAAAGAGTGAAAATAGGTTGGCCGTGCTGTCTCTTGTTATTATTTATTAACGGTTGCTTTTATTTCCTTGCCTTCTTATTTGAGGTCCAGTTTGTACATTTCTAGCTCTCTTCCCTTCTTCCCACGAAATCTCTCAACTTTCCCTTAACCCTCAGCACTCATCACCTTGCTACAAATGACTTCATCAAAATAACCGCAGATTCCGCTCCTATTTATAGCTCTTCAAAAGTCAGGTGGGTAGGATGTGTTTGGATTTAACTGGGAATCTCCTCCTCATTAACCTTGGATTATCTCCTGTTGGCGGAGTTAATTTGGTTTCCTTCTAGGGTGACGATCAAGTCCAGTTCACCTGTTAGGCTTTTTGGGGGTTAAATTTCTTTCTTTCCTGACAAGGTTTAGTTTATTTTATACTGTATCACCCAAGGAAGATATTCCACGCTTGCTACGTCAATTTTAAGCAGTTGTAAAAAGATGATCTTAGTTTACTTTCCTTCAAAATCAAACCCTTCAGCCTGGAAAGTGCCCCAGGCCGGGCTCCACGTGGTCCTGTTACTGGCGCTCAGAGCTTAGAGCAGTAAAGTTTTGTCACGTGGATCAGTGGAGCCACTACTCAGTAACTACGGCTTTGACCAACTGTGGCTTTGGCTAGTCACGTTTCTTAATCTTTTATGCCTCTGCTTTCCCATCAGTAAATGAATGTACTGAGAGTTGGAGCTCCGTGGTGCTGGTGAAGACAGTGGCACCCGTCAGGCACAGGGGAGGGCCTGGTTACATTGTGAGCGTTCAATAAGTTTTAGCTGCTGTTATTAGTGATTCTAAAAAGAATTAGGAAAAATAGATAATGAAAAAAAAAAAAAAAAAAACAACAACAAAAAAATAATAAAAAGAATTAGGTTGTGGTTTTTAAAGTTTCACGAAACAAAGACAAAGTTCCCAGACCGTCCAGTGTGGTTCCATTGATAGGTTTTATCCAGTGATTTTGGCAGCTGTATTGGTCAGATGGTTGCCTGGGAGACAATCTGCTTTCCAAGGTAGTTTTAGAAGCTCAAGTTGCAAACAGCTCATTACCTCCTAGTTGTAAAATCACCATGAGCTTTTCAAGGGATGCCACTGTAGCCACTGGGGGCCAAAGTGTTGGCATTAATAAACGTGGTTGTCGCCTCTGGTGTTTGAATGAGGGACCTTTGAAAGGAATAATCTAAATACTGAACTGTCCAGAAATTGATTACTTTTGGATTATAACTTTAAGTATTTAGACATAAAACTTTCTCTAATGAAAACCTGAGTTTTCTTATGTTCAAAGGCAAGAAAATATATCTCTGCCTGTAAAATTACCCTGACACCTTTTTTAAATTAGAGAAGTTAATATACAGAAAAATCATGTAGAAAGTACAGAATCTCAGCATTACCCCACCCCCCCATTTTTCCCTATTATTATTTTGCATAGTGCAGTACTTTCGTTACAACTGATGAAGCAATATTATTATAATTAGACTATTCATTGTTCACCAGTGAGTGCTTTGTTCAAATAAAAAGTTTCAAATGCCCCCTGGACTTTATTCCTTCTTTTTTGACATATACTTTATTTCTCTCCCATTGTCATGTGACCTCTGGTTTGAAACTACAGGGGAACATTTTATTTCCTTTGAGCCAACGAAATGTCGCTAATGATCTCTTAAGAAATAGTATGAACACATTCTGAAGAAGGAGCCTCTGCCAGGAGGTGGCAGGCGCTGGGCTCCTTGCGGTGCATGGCATAGGAGGTGAGCACTGAATCATAGCGAGGCGCTTGCAAAACCATCTCATTCATTCATTCATTCATTCATTCATTCATTCATTCATTCAAGCAGTTATTCATTTATTTCAACAAGCCTTTACTGAGTTATGCCAGACACCATGCTAGGTGCTAGAAGCACAGTGATTCAGAAGATAGTCGCTGTCTTCTTGGCACTTACATTCTAGTGGGTAATTAACTTAAAAAAAAAAAAAAAAAAAAAAAAGTTATTCCCTAAGTTATTTATTCAAAGTTACCTCTGTGTGCGAGGCACTGTGCCAGGCTCTGAGGCTCCAATGGCGGACCAGAAAGACACAGCTCATTGCTGTGGAGCCTGCATTTGTGGAGGGGCAAGGCAGACATTTAGCAGTATACAAATAAACACAGGGTTTCCTTTCCTACTCTGGTAAGAGTATGAAGATGTGGTGCTACCTTCCCATGAGGTGGGCATGGAAGTGGAGGTGGCTGCCAAATCTTTCGGACTCAACGTTTTCATCTATGAAGTGGAAATAAGTACACCTGTCCTGAATGTCATCTGCCCCATGCTGTGAGAAGCAGAGAATAATGTATGTAAAAGAGCTTTTCCCATCAGAAAGGATCCCACAAATGGTATTAGTGTTTGCTGCTGGTGAGGACCCGGGAGGCCAGGCAGGGGGGCCGGCACCTCACCTCCTAGGCCCTGGAGCTTGCTTGGCCTCCTGAGAAGACTCCTTGGCTTCCCGGGAAGGCGCCTTGGCCTCCCAGGGGGACTCTGCCTCTGCTCCAGCAGCCCCACCGCACCCCTGGCCTTTGGGGAAATGAGCTGGACTCTGTCACATGCAAATAATTGCAGATCAAGTCAATGATTTCAAATCATTCACATGATTTTGTCATTTTTAAATTTAACAAACTTATAGAAGATGAAAGTACAATACCCATATTGTATGCAAAGAGGTATTTTGAAAACTCTTAGGATTGTCAGTTTACCAGAGATTCACCCCACCCCAAAAACCAACAGGGACGACTGATAGTTGCTAAAATTTGTTTCGCTAACATAGACAATCTTTTCTACGAAGATGAAATCATTTTATCATCTAATGGTGCCTGATTAGCGGGAACGTGTATGTATGTGCACATGTGCGTGTGAATTTATCAAGGAGGACGGGGACGGTGTTTATTTCAGTAAGCAAATAGTCAAATAGAGTCAAGGGAGAGCTCAGTTCTACTGTATAGGCTTAAAGATTGAGGCATGTGAGTCTGTTGATGTGCCTGAAATGTGATTTTCTTTCTCTTAGTGCAAGTTTGAGGATTTCCTAAGCCCGTATCAGAATTGAGAACTTATTGACTCTCTAGAGTGGCCCAGAAAAGTGGCACAGTAGTGAATCACACTGACCAGAAAACCTTACTCATTGCCCGTAGCAGGGATTCCACTTTTACCCCTTTTCTATAGCTTCAAGGCTCCTCCCCACCTGCCAGCCCTCTCAGGTAGATAAAAAAGTGCATTTTAGACTAAAGTCTGAAAGGAAGCTAACACATTAAGTGCAGACTGTGTTGGCAGTTATCCTAAGTGACCAATTATATTTTTGAATAAATAAAAAACTTACTTAGATGTTTTAAATTATTGGAATGATATCTTAATTTTCTGTTTTTGTTACTATTATTCTCTTTGGCTTAGTTTTTGTTTCTTGTTCATCACAAAGCCTCGATAGTGTGCCCGTTATGTAGCCAGCCCCAAAGGAAGCCCAGGTGTAAAGGGGTGGAAGACGGAGTTCCTGCCATCAGAGGAGCTTAACTGAGCTGGGGTAGCAAAGCCACCTGAATAAGACATGGAGTTCTAAACCTTTGGGTTCTTCAAGTAAATAGGATTTAAAAAGAGGGAATAGCTTGTGGATGGCTAGAGTAGTGAGTCCCAGATCAGTTGAAACATTTAAATTGCCAACTTTTTATTTTGCCAAGTCACTGTTAAAACGATCACCATTTTTGGCCACCTCATAAAAAGGATCTTTTAACACACAAAAATGTAGGAAAAGACCTAACCTCAGAACATAGGACATCCAGTTAAAATTAACTAGTTTAGTTTCATGAAAACCTTACTACACCATTTTATTTTTCTCATTTTGGCCCCAGTAAAAATGTTGTCACATTTGGGAAACGTTGTCCTGAATGAGGAGGTTTCATGGAGCAAATGGGTCTTCCTGGACCTTGAAGATAGAGCACAGAGAAGAGAGAGGGGTGTCGAGAGGGTTGAGTAGCAGGACTGGACGCCCAGAGGTAGGAGCAGTAGGGGCACGGAAGAGGGTAATGAACTGAACTTTACTTTGAGGAGTGGTGGCAAATAAAAGTGAAACTAGGAAATGAACATCTTAAAACCCAGGGAGAAATTTAGACTTGCAGTGAAGCATAAAATGGAGCCATTGTAGGGTTCTTTTTGTTTTTATTTTTGTTTGTTTTTTGTTTTTTTATAGGATAGTTGCAAAAATAATAAAACCCATGTAGAGAACTCCAGCATACCCCCTCACCCGATACCAAGATCCCCGGCTTTAACATTTTGCCACACTTGCCAAATCATTCTATCCATTTCTGTTTACCCACCCACCCAACCACTCATCCAACACCATTGTGGTTTTTTGAGCCTAAGAATGTGAAAATAACATTTCAAAAGATCGATCTGGTGGCTAGATGTAGTGTGCATTGGGAGGGCTTGAGTGGTGGGTGGGGAGGGCACTGTTGCTCTTGGATTAAGCTGTGAGTAGGCAAACCAAGAATAGGAAAGTAGGTGTGCAGAAGTAAGGGAAAGGACAAATTCAAGAGACATTGAGAAGAAAGACATTATGGGGCTTGATGGCACATTTAAATATAAGAGTAAAAGGGAGGAATAAAAAAATACATTTTTAGCCTTGGAGAATAGAAAATACTGGAAATATTAATACAAATTAGGAAATTCCTAAGTTGATATTATAAAGTACTAAATTTGTGTTGTCCTCATTCTGGGAATGGATGAACCCACAAAAAGTAGTATTCTTGCAACCCTATGCTCTTGTCGGGGGACCCAGTAAAGAACCTTGTCTTATTAACTGAATGTACCTCATGTCAACAAAACCCTTTCCTTCCATGTATTTTCAGGTACTTAGTGAACATTAAGCAATTTTCTCTTACCATACGCCCAACATTAGGAAATTATGGGATGTAAAAGACATGATTTGTATAAGGTTGAGGACCTTGAGTTGGAGTGGAAGCAACCATGTGGTGGTCTACACTGAAAAATAAGCCTATTTTTCTGTAAGAGTAACACATATGATACTTTCTTATACTGACAAACACAGGCTGTGAGCTCCACAAAGGGTAGGACAATGTCCCTTTGTTCATTGTTGTATCTCCAGAACCTCGCTTATAATTGGCGTGTAACGCTTACTTGTTTAAAAATGAGTGGTAGAGCTAGATAGAGCACAATTTTATGCTGTGCAATAAATTATCTTTTATCATTACATCTCCTAGAGAGGACAAAGGATATTCTCTCGGGATCACAAAATTCTTTTAGTAAGGGACATCATAAGCCATTAACTAAATTAGATTCAGTGTGACCCTAAATGATCTTTGCACAAAACTGAGGCAGAATTTTCTTTGTGCGAACTGTACTGAGACCTGTTCCATTTTATGACGTAACCAAATTCCACTGGAATGAGCCTTCAATTAAAACATTGCTAGTAGCCTTGTAAATATGAACAAAGATTAATCTTTTTTGAGATATGTAACGAGAATGATTCCAGACAGAAGCAACCCAGCATCAGCACCTCAGAATTCAGACTTACCTACTAGGATTGGTAGATAATATTTGAGGCTGGGGGAGGTGAGGTAGGAAGGGTCAGAGCATGAAAGGTCTAGAGTCTTGCAGTGCAAGCCATTGCAGAATTTTAAGCAGGAAAGAGACATGACAAGATCTAAGTTTTGAAAAGATCACTTTGTGATTGGTGAGGCAAGAGATCTTGGGAGCTTGAACCATGATGGAAATTGTGAAGAAGTCAACAAATTTGAGAGCTCCTGAGAAGTAAAAGGATGACACACAGGTTTCTGGCTCGTGCAGTTGATGGGTGTTGGTGATGTTCTCTGAAGTAATGAATCCTGGGAGAGGACCACGTTTTTAAGCAGAGTGGCAAGGTCATGACTTCAGTTTTGGATACTTTGAGTTTGAGCTGAAGAGCCTTTGAGACATTAAAAGCTTGGAAAAGAAAAAGGAAGTTGAAGGAACTAAAACATCACAGGCCAATTTGTGGAGAGTTTAAAAGGTAGTTGATTTTAAATTAATGTAAGAAAATTAACCATTTTCGTGTATCCAAATATCAATCAGGAAATGTACTGAAAAGAAAGATCCCTTTCACAACATAACAAGAAACAAAACACTGAGGAAAAGTGCAGTTAGAAATGTGCAAAATCTTTATGAGATATTTTAAAACTTCACTGAGGGGCATTAAAGAATTTAATAAATGGAGAAATACTGCATTCAAGAATGGGAATAACACAGTTTTCCCTTTGGCCTTCCACCTCTGTATCCCCAGTCCCTCCTGGATGATGTGTGCAGCACTTTCCTGGTCTTCTCTCTCACTACATCTACACCTTTTCCCCTATTATTCAAAAGAGCTGTGCCCTGCCTGAGCTACTCTGATGCCATCATGAAACAGACACTGTTGATTTATGGATGTGATTGTGGCTGAAACGAGTAGTCTAGGAAGATTAATGTTAATTGGAAGACAGCTGGAAGATAATATTGGGAACATATAACAATGATTTTGGCAGTAGATGAGGATGAGGTTAATATACATACAGGAATGTTCTTCCACTATAGGGTGTTAAGAATATGGTGATACATGGGAAAAATATAACTAATGAAATTTATGAACTATAGTTAATAAACATTGTAATGTTTTTGTAGCAAAAGCAAAGTTAGTACTATATTAATTCTAAAGGTAAAAAAAGAATATGGGGTTTTGTTTTGTGAGATATGAATACAATTAAGCTTTTTTTCCCCTTTTTTTTTTTCATTAATAAGGAGACCTTGACTATGTCATTTAACTAATCTGTGTTCATCTGGGTATCTTTCTGAATACTAGAGGAGCAAGTGAATTAGCAGTTAGAATTAGATGAGATAAAAGTGCCTGAAAAAGAACTTTTTTTTTTTTTTTATAATGATGTTTTTCAATTCATCTATGCCTTTTGTTATTAAGATTTGACAGCAATTTCTCTTTATTTATTTATTTATTTATTTTTTTTTTTTTTTTTACCGGGAGGTCCCAGGGAACGAACCCGAGTCCCTCCATATGGGAGACGGACGCCCAACCAGTTGAGCCACATCCGACCCCCTGAAAAAGAACTTTTTAGGAGTTATATTTCCATAACTTATTGAGCTGCCCTTTTCTGTTTTTTTTTTTTTTTTTGTGAATTTGAAATAAAGTTGCTAAAAAAAAAAAAGTATGGGAATTTTCAATATAGTAAAGAAGGAAATTCTCCTAAAATTTACTTATAAGTCTTTTTTTTTTTTTTTTTTTAACTTGCCCCAAATGAGCTGAAAATTCAATGGAAAAAATAAAGCACGTGAGAGTAGTCAGGAAAATGCTGAAAAAAGAGTAATGGTGAGGTTTTAGGGGCTTGTGTTTTTTACTTACATATTTCTATATTTTTATTTTTATAATTATTTATTACTTTTGTAATTAGTGAAGCAAGAAATAAAGAACCAGCAGGAGCTGTAATAAATTATGATCTATCTACAAAAAAGACTAGGGTAGATTTATATATTCATTGGAAAGGAAGGGTATAAAGATTATACTGAAGAGGAAACATTACTACCAACTTTAAATAAAAAGGATTATCAGGGGATACTATGAACAATTGTATGCCAATAAGTTGACAACTTTGATAAAATAGACAATTTTCTAGGACACAAACTACCAAAACTGCATAGACCTATACCAAGTAAAGAGATTGAATTAGCAGTTAAAAACTTTCCATAGGGAAGCTGGTATAGCTCAGCGGTTGAGCGCTGGCTTCCCACATACAAGGTCCCAGGTTCAATCCCTGGCCTCAGTACCTCAAATAAACACAAAAAAAAACAAAAAACTTTCCACAAAGAAGATCCCAGGCCCAGCCCAGATGGTTTTATTGATGGATTCTATACCAAACACTTAAAGAATTATTATTACCAATTCATCACAAATGAGGCCAGTATTACCTAGGTAACAAAATCAGACAAAATCACCACAAGAAAAGAAAACTGCAGAGAGATATTCCTTATAAATATAGATACAAATTCCTTAACAAAATACTAGCAAATTGAATCCAGCAACATATTAAAAAAAAAAAAAAAAAGCATTACACAACATGACCAAGTAGAATTTATCCCAGGGGTGCAGGGTTGGCTTAACATCTGAAAATCAGTTAATATAATATATCATATAAAAATATAAAGGGAAGAACAACCAGCAAGATGGCGGCAGAGTAAGGAGCTCCTAGAACCAGCTTCTGCTACAGGGCACTTAGTAATCACCCAGAGCACTTGTTTGGGGGCTCCAGGAGACCAGAAGAGCATCCTGCAACATCCTTGAAAGAATGGAAGGAGGAGATGCCCATCTGCAGAGAAGATTCGTGAGTAGAGCCCTCCACGCCCAGTAGGCTGGTGCCCATCCTCCACGGGAGGCACAAGCCGCCTCGGGAGCTTAACTCCACGCCACGCCTGACATGACGGGAAGCGGGGCTGACTGAAAATCACTGTGCTGGTAGGGGACCGGCTTCTTTCCAGCTAATTCAGATTGCCGCTCCAGCCTAAGCCCCAGGCCCACCTCAGGCAGGGAGGAAGCTGGGGGCAACTGCACCAGCCTCTCTGGGAAATTACAGGCCACGCCACGGAGGCCGGTGATCATCCTACATTGGCGGCGCAAGCTACCCCAGGAGCTCTTCTGTGGCAGGAATTGGAAGTGCCATTTCCCCGAAACAGGGGAGGAAGAGACAGGTGGCCACCGATTTCAGCTACTGATTAGTGAATTCGGCTGGCTAAAGTATAACCCCAAGAACAGTTAAAGTTTGAGCCTGTCCCAGTCAGAAGGAGGCCGGTAGCCGCCATTTTGACTCCACCCCCAGCATGAGGGGAAGCCAGGCTGACTGAAAATCACAGTGACGGTAGAGACCGGTTTCTTTCACCCAGATTGGCCTGCAGCCCTTGCCTAGGCTTCAGCACCACCTCTAGCTGGAAGAAAGCTGGCAGGCCCTGCACCAGCCTATCCAGGTAACTGCAGGTACATTTGGCTGGCAGAGACTGAATAATCAGAGGCTATCAGGGCAACTGTGGTTATCTTGGATCTGCACTGTATAGATTGCTGCCCACACCTGCAGCTCGGTCCCCTTCCCAGGCAGGGGAGAAAGAGGCGGGAAGCTTCATCAGTCTCTCTGGGCAACTACAATCTAGGTCTGCATGAGTTGGATTATTCCACACAGCTGTGGCTCTGTCGCTACCCCTGGCAAAGGAGAAAGTTGGGAGAAGCTTCATTGGTCCTTGAAAAGCTTGCAGAACAATATATCTTATGAACACATTTTTGTAAATAATTATATAGTTATAAATTCATAATAAAACATCATATTCTTAAAAATTGGCAAAATTTGTGAAGCAGTACAAAAAGGGAAAATAAGCTAATGTCTTCTCCCTTGATTCAGGACCTTCATCGTGTAGCAGTCTGCTGAGAAAATTTCCTACCAGTAGTTGATAACCACCTCATTAGTAAAATAATAATAATAGCATTTGTTGCCTTCTCTCTGTATGCCTACACTGTGCTCAACTGCGCATGTACGTTTTGTCATTTGTTTTTCACAACACCCAGAGGCTGCCCCCATATTTTCTACCACTCCCCCCTTGCTTTCTGTGCTCCAACATAGCAGAGCTTATATTTACGTAATTGTATTACTTATCAAAATATCGGAAATGCACCATGCCTTTTGTTGTTGTCAGCAGTGGCTATAAAGGTTAATGGTTAGGTCTTTATTTAAATTGGTTTTCAGTGTGATGCTGAGCAGTACGTGAGCATATTGATAAATCCATGTATTCAATGAAAATTTTAAAGTTTAAACAAGAACATTTTGAGTTTGCTTTAGTGGATCCCTGGTTTGAGAAGAAAACACTTTTTAGTTGTCAGGGTTTTTTTGTTTGTTTAATGTAGTACTAAATTTGAAAGACACATCATTGGTAAAGATAATTAAAAACTTTTTTCCCATTGTAAATATAGACTAGTTATGGTGGAAATTGTATCTATAAATGCTAACCCTAGTTTTTTTGTCTTTTTTTTTTTTTTTTTAGTATTATGTGCCAAGAACCTTGCGAAGAAAGACTTCTTCAGTAAGTAAACATGTTTTTGCTTTCTTACAATATTAATATTCTTTACATATTTCTGAATGTTAAACTTTTAAAAAACACTAGGTATATTCTCCTAAAAGTCCTGCCCTTATCTGAATAAGATAATGGTCTGATGAACTTCATTTCCCAGTTGACTACAACTGAGGGGCTCATTGACTCAAAGGCTCAGAACTTATAAATCATACAAGAAAAGCTCTGTCTTACTCTCTGTTCAGCCCATACCCTTCCTCTGCCTCTCCACCCATCAGTGTACTGCTTTCTGCTACATCAGGTGTTCCTCCACTCAACTACAAATGGGGACATAAAATAACTGGGCTTGAGTAAAATTTGTTAACCAAATTTTATAAGTCAAATCATATTTTAAATGCCCTGCAGTGAAAGGAATTGTAGAAGTAAATGTGAAGGAAGAATCATTTTCTAAAGGAAAGAATTACCTTTTAGCTGAAGCAATTTACCTACCCAAAGTAGGTGCTTGCAGCACTGAATCCGTCTCATACTTACTGATCCTTCCGGGAATGCAGCTAAGTTCTCAAGTGGTATCATACACATTTCAGAGGTGAAGAAACTCAGGCTCAAAGGCTGTGCCCAAGTAGTTAGGCAGCTGTGAAGTCGTGGCTCCGATTCCAAGTTGGCTCGTAACGGTCTCACACCTGGCCACCTTTCTGGGCTCCTGAAGCTGTCTGACTCAGACTCTTGTATGCAGGAACTTCCCCATATAAGTTTCACAAATACTTGCTTCCATTGATAAAATAGATAAAGATCAGTAAACATGATTTCTGGGTATCATTATGATTTTTTAGAAAGTATAAATAAAATTAATCACATAACTTTTCTACATTTAATTAGCTCCACTTAGTAATCATCAGAAAGGGAAATTTGAATGTAAGCCTCTTTTTATAGTTTCATTTTCTTTTCATAGCCTCAAAAATCTGGGGGTGATGTCATATTGGATTGCCTTTTTAAAAAGCTAAATAGAAACAGCTTATTTGCTGACCAAAACTAACCTTAATTTAGAGAATAAATTACACAGGTTTAATTTTTACCAAATCAGATGTCCTTGAAGCTCTCCTTAGCCTGAAAGACCGTGCTCCGTTCCGCCAGTGATGAAGCGGTAGTCTCACCCAGGTGTGGCTGTCCCTTCTCCTCTAGGACTTCCCGACCCTTTTGCCAAGATTGTCGTTGACGGGTCCGGGCAGTGCCACTCAACCGACACTGTGAAAAACACGTTGGACCCAAAGTGGAACCAGCACTATGATCTGTGAGTCGCACATTCCGTAAGCCATTTGGGGAGCAGCAGGAAAGCAGGGATCTAGCTTTCAAGAGAAGAATTTAAGGGGGGAAGAGAAGCATTCAGAACTTTTTATTAATAATGAAAGTAGATGGCTAAATGAATACATATTGCTAATTTCAGAATTCATAAAGAGACTTGGAGTCTTTGCATTTGAGATTTTCATTGATTTTTATGTTTTGCCTCTGTGGCTGTGATCCCCGATCTTTTCCGTCTCCTGGCCATTTTAGCAGGGAAGAAGGCCAGAGAGTTCCTGTCTGCTGCATGCTAATGCTTTCCAGTGACACCCTAAACTCAGTCGTAGAGTTTTTAACCTAAGAAAATGTAGTATTATGATTACATATTTCTTTTGATGTTGTTATATTTGTACCATATATCATTTGTAAGACAAAATATAGTTTTGTATGATTGAGTGTATATAGCCCCACAGACTTTCAGACAATTTCTTTTATTCATTCATAAAAGGCACTTCAAAAACCACTATTTTTTATGCACTCATGTTTTCATGTCCCTGCTAAGAAATTTTCATCAAAGTATTACTGAGTGGTTATTGTTTTATTTATTAACACAAACTGTACCATGTTTGGGTGGGATTTTTAATAGCTTGTTTCTAAGGTTAAGTTTCAATTACACTGAGGTATCTACCCTAAGTGTCCTAGAAAGTGGTTGTTAATTCTTGTCCTGAAAGCTCCCTTCTGTGGTAGACTTGCACTGAGAAGAAGTGGGTGTTTAATATCTTTGGATCCTTTTGTGCGCTTTGGGTGGATCTGTGGGCTTATATATACAATCCTTTATTGAAATGAGTATTTGATGTTAAATTTAATTGGTGGGGATTTATGGATCATGTCACTGTCCTAGGGAACTATTAAAATATAGTAAATCTCTTTTAGAAGATTGTTATTATCATGTAGCTATCTGTATTTGCTCCTTACATAACTGGTTGCAGTCCTTTCCCAGCCCACTGAAATTACATGTATTGATTGTGTGCCTGTTCCCCAAGGAGTGCAGAGGCAACATTATTTTTTAAGGATTCCTCTGTACTAAAAAGTGCATCAGATAAAATCTGAACCAGATATCATAATTCAGAAGTAAAATTCAAAAGGAGGTTGTCTGTTCTTTTTCAGATACGTGGGGAAAACTGATTCTATAACCATCAGCGTGTGGAACCACAAGAAAATTCACAAGAAACAGGGAGCTGGCTTCCTGGGCTGTGTGCGGCTGCTCTCCAATGCCATCAGCAGGTTGAAAGACACTGGCTGTAAGAACCAAACGCTTTTCTGCCTCTTAATGCAGCTGAAGAAGGCTGACGAGGCCTCCTTCCCCCCGAATGCTGAGTGCAGAATTCCTGCCCTCCTCCCTAGTTAACACTGCCCTGGGTTAAGTTTTGAATTGTTTGTTTGCAGACCAGCGTTTGGATCTATGCAAACTAAATCCCTCAGATACTGATGCAGTTCGTGGCCAAATAGTGGGTAAGAACTTTCTCATCTGTATAAAGAGATGCTTTTACAGAACTTAACAGGCAGTGACACCGATGACATACTTCGAAGGACAAACCACATACGGGGGCCATCTCTTCAGTACTAAAATGCTTCATCTTGTGGGTTTTTAAAATTGTTTTATCTAATTCCCTTCATCCTGTCATTTAAAGTTGAGTTAAAATGATTAAGGTACAGACAGATTTAGGGTTATACTTTTAAATGCAATTCCAAGCATTGCGTCAGTGGACAGTTCATTTGTCATTGTATCATCCAGGTGTAGATGACACTAAGACTGGTGACCACACATGCCAGAGTTGGGAAATAGCTCTTTCTGGAAGGCCCATTATATATGTAAAAAGCAAAGATGATTTGAGAATTTCATGTAACTTGAATTCTAAAGTCAGAGGATTGCACTGTTTAGAAGGAAAAAATAAAATGTGCTAATGTTACAGTACGTTGACCAGGATGTTCCATCGGAAGTGAGTTATCCGTGATGTAGCTCATCCTATCGTGCACCCCAGTTTCATGAGCATTTTAGGGTAACTAAATGCATTGTAAGGAGTCAGAGTAAACATAGTCTCTCAGCAGCACACCAGAGCAACTTTAGGACTCCATATCTCTCAGGTATTATCTTATCTAGACTCACCACAAAATAAATGTACAGCAGATAAACCAGACTGGATTCTCACAAATGGAAAAGTTCCTGCTTAGTGCTTTTCTTTTTATGATGTCATTTTCTCCTTCTTCTTCTTCTTCTTCTTCTTTTTTGTTTGTTTGTTTGTTTGTGGAGGGATGTGCCAGGGAAAACAAATGAATAACTGTATCATCCAGTTATTATAAAAAAGACTTTATAAATGTCTTTGTTATTCACAGTAGGGATAGAGAATATATATTTAGAGTCATCTAAACGTTGCAGATACTGACAGTGCTATGTTCCTATTAAGCACAAGTCAAAATCTTAAAAAACAAGGTAGCAGAGGAATTGAATATTGTGTTCTGTTATTTTTATGAATAGCATGAGAAACACAGCATCTCTTTCTGTCCCACATTTACAAAGAATATTCCAAGGGATATGTAGTGGCATGCAACTAGTGGAGTAAAATGCTTCATACTGTAAACAAATGTATGGATGTGTGTGTGTGTGTGTGCATATATATGCCTCATTTTAAAATAATATTGTACATAATCCATAAATTCGTTATGGCTCTCCTCTCTATATTATAATTGTATAAAAAAACACTGGATTTTAATGCAAGGCATTCTTTTTTAGTCAGTTTACAGACACGAGACAGAATAGGCACCGGCGGGTCTGTGGTGGACTGCAGAGGACTATTAGAAAATGAAGGGTATGTATGATGTGGTGACAGCTGCTGAGCTACTGCTGCCTTAGACTCTCAGCATATATGAATTATCCTCCAGACCTTACTTTATTGTGTTGAAAGCTTTAGATGCAATAAAGGACTTTGGGATAAAACTGTGATTCAGTTTACTTGTTTATAAAGAAAGTTAAAAGACTCTTTGAGGTTATGCCCCCAAAATTCAGGATCCAATTTGAAGAGACTTCCACTGGCCTAAGATGGGACAGTTTGAGCATCAGTGCAAATTATAACTGCAATGGCTTGAAACATAGCAAACATAGTAAAGACTCATGAGTTCATAGAGAAACTTAGGGGAAAAAACCCCAAAACACTAAAAACAATTCAAAGACACTCATTGGTCACCTTTGGAAGATACCAGGGAGCTTCTTATTCTGAAAACTGTTAAATAAAGGAAAGAAGCCAGCATTTACCATGCCTTTCTTGTGGGAACTGTACTTCAAAGTCACCAAGTCATTGATGAGCAGTTTTCCAGCTAGTAATGAAGAAAGGACGATAGAATTAGAACACAATTTTGCAATCCCCAATGAATTAATAAATCTAGGCAATACTCACTAATAGTTGCTTAAACAAAAACCTCTTGATAGAAGTATAAAGCATCGTCTCTGAAATAGTCTCGCCAAAAAAATGGAGTCTGCATCCAAGTGACCCTCTAGGTCTAACTGCCACTTCCTAGCAGGTCCAGGAACAGAGGAACGTGTTCCATAGCCCTGAAGGATGCAACAAACAACATCCAGAAGGGGCCACTGCAGGACAGAAAAGCCAGTGTCTTCAACAAATATATTTGAAGGGGAAAAAAAGAAAGAAAAAACAGAGGGAAGGCAAGCCTATAAATTAATATTAAAAGAGGCTCCAGGGTCGTGTCTCCTCACTGCCATGTACAGACCTTTGGATCCTGACATGAGGCAATCAATCACAGAAATTTGAACACTGGCTGGTATTTGAGGATAATAAAAATGTGTTGTATACTTTTTAGTTGTGAAGTGGAAAAAGCCCTTCTCTTTTAGAAATACATACTGAAATATTTAAGGGTGAAATGATAAAACATTGGGACTGGTTTCAAAATAATCCGGCAGAGGGAAGGAACTGGCAGCGTGGGCCCATGATGCTCGTTGCTATAGCTGGGTGATGGGAGCATGAAGATTCATTGCGCTAGCCTCTCGTTTTGTGCATATATTTGAAATTTTTTCATTTAAAAAAGTTTTTTTTCTAAAGTACTTGTTCATAGCTGTATTTTATGTAGCCAGGAGTTCTGTGACTGTAAAATGACAGCAAAAATGGAGTATTTGGATTTGATTTTAAATCAAGAAACATGAAGGCTCATTTCATGAGCTCCTTATAGTGCAAAGTTGGTTTTTCTCACTCGTTAAGCACTACCCTGGGATGTATTCTTACAGGTGGCCTCAGTGACACTGACTATGGCTCCCATGGGCTGCTTGTTCCTCTTGAAAGAGTCTCTCAATATTTAAGGGGGACAAGAGGGATTTTGTGAAAGTAAGTGTTGGGGTATTCTAAATTGTTACAGGAAAGCAAAATAAGCGCTTGTGACAGCATCGTTTTTAATTTTGAGATGCTAGGGTGGTGACACCTGAACCCTTGTTCCCATCGGGCTCTGCTCTGCCCCCGCAGAACCGTGTATGAAGACTCGGGGCCGGGGAGGCCGCTCAGCTGCTTCATGGAGGAGCCAGCCCCCTACACAGACAGCACCGGTGCCGCCGCGGGGGGCGGGAACTGCCGCTTTGTGGAGTCTCCAAGTCAAGATCAAAGACTTCAGGCGCAGCGCCTTCGAAATCCTGAGGTCCGAGGTTCACTCCAGACGCCCCAGAACCGACCGCACGGCCACCAGTCTCCGGAGCTGCCCGAAGGCTACGGTGAGAAGGTTCACTCCCCCGGGAGAGCTAACCCGCAGGGCTTCCGAGAGCTTTGATGTTTGTGGCTTTGAGCACGCCTGGACTGCCGCCATTTTGCTGTGCCCTACGCTGTGGTGTCAGTGCAGAGGCAAGTGGCTAGGAAAAGGTGGCAATAAATCTTGCTAATCCTGAACTGTCAGCAATTGTGCCACTCTCCCAGTTTAGAAACTTTGTGAAAACTTTAGGTAAATTAATAGCAAAGAAAAGTAGTTGATGAGTAGGCTGCATGTCCAATTTGAGTGTGGAAAGGACAGCACAGGCCCGAGTGAAAAGGAGTGCTCATTTGACAGCCACAGAGAGAAGAACGCCATGAGGAAGGAATACCTAGATGTGGCAGACAATCCCAGAAGTAATAGCAAAGTCAGGTAAACTCGGAGGTGGTGCCAGGCAGAAAACTGCCTCGTTCTGGGGCGCAGCCACCCAAGGTGGGACGTCTTGCCAGGCGTTAGGGAGAAAGTAAGAGAAACCCAGACATTTGTGTGGAGGCCTGTGACTTGAGGAAGTCAGGCAGAGGTTAATCACTGCCCTCTCAGATCCATTTTTCTGTGACTTTAAAGAATGTGGATTGGAAGCTTAGAATCTTTGTGAAGATAGCTAGCAGGTCTAGCAAATCAGTTGAAAACTCTTCTTCAAATTGAATTTAACTAATTGTATTCCCCAATTTTTTGTACAGAGCAAAGAACAACAGTTCAGGGGCAAGTTTACTTCTTGCACACACAGACTGGAGTTAGCACGTGGCATGACCCCAGGATACCAAGGTAGGCTTTCCAGATTGGGCATGGTCAAAGCTGCTTTTCTAGCCATTGCCTGAAGCTCCCAGTTGTGGATGATATGGCCTATTTGGTGTGAAAATGTAAACTCTGATGAGTGGCAGAGCCTGAGGACTGTCACCTGGGTCTGCTTTGTGTGTCTCCAAGTGTAGCTCTGCTGCCCACACCAGCCTCAACCTGGTTAAAAAAAGCAGCTGCTGAAACACGGTGGGTCATGTAGAAAGTGATCGAACACATTGAAATCAAATTATTTAACCAAAAAAGACCCTTACCCCTAGATGAAATAAGATGTACTTTGTAAAGTTGTTCTTATTTGAAAAGCTAATGAACCCTTGAAGATGTGTTGTTCTCATTTTAAACTAAAAATCCTGATGGAAATGGTATGATGCCTGGGATTTGCTTCATATAAATTGGGGTGGGGTGGGGTGGGGTGGGGTGAGCAAATAGGGGTATATTTGAATTAGGATTGACCAGGAGTTGATAATTGTTGAATTTGAGTACATGGAGATTCATTGTGTTCTCTCTCTACTTTTTTATGTGCTTAAAATTTTCCATAATAAAAGTTAAAAAGAAAATATAAAGACTATTACCCTTTCTCTCTTCTACTTTACTGTCCCTCTTGCCTCAGTCCCTTGGGGACCATTCCTGGGGGAGATGAAGCTTTTCTATACGAATTCCTTCTACAAGGCCATACCTCCGAGCCCAGGTCAGAGAGACCCTCCCACCCCACCCCGTAACAGAATTAAGAATTAAGTTTCTTTTTTCTTTGCTTTGCTTTCCTTTTTTTTTTTTTTTTTAAGAGCAGCATTACTACCAATAACGTTTTTAGTAATGCTCATTTCCTTTATTCATGATTTGTTTTGTCTGAGTTGAAGCTTCCTGTCTTTCATTTTCTAAGTTTATGTTGAATTTGCCATCTTGTATCTATACTTCGAATGGAAATATTACCTGCGAGTGAGTGAGGTATCTCTCTAGTACCCCCCCGTAAGCAGTCTTAGCCTTTCGTGCTAATTGGAAGAGCATCTTGGGTAGTAATGCTTGCTCCCCTGTGACTGCTGAGTGGACGGAAATAGTCGATCAGGAACTTAGAATTAGAAACACTTGCTTAACTGCAGTGAGATTGCCCTCTTTCTGGTACAACTATTTGTGCAGTTTTGAATGCATGTACCCCCTTCGGCTTTAAAAATCTTGGATTCCCTCTGGGAGCTTTTCAACCAAGAAACCTTTCTGATCTTGAGTATTTAATTTATCTTATGAATTAAGATAGTTTTCTGACAGCATTCAGATACTTCCTACTGTCTACAAAATGGTCTTCCCTGGGTAGACCATGCACCCCATCCTGGTTATAAGCTTGGAATGTTCCATTTTTATCTGTTGGACTTTGCTATTGCTTCATCATAGTGGCTTGGACTCAGTGGGGGTTTGGCGTAAGTAGCAGGATGCGTCCAGGCACCTTGATCAGGGCCTCCTGTGACTCCTCTGGCGGACGTGTGGGTCTTACCCTTCCGTGATCAGATGGACAAACCTCTCTGTGTCTTCCATTTTGGTAGAGACCTGAACAGTGTGAACTGTGATGAACTTGGACCACTGCCACCGGGCTGGGAAGTCAGAAGTACAGTTTCTGGGAGAATATATTTTGTAGATCATAATAACCGAACAACCCAGTTTACAGACCCAAGGTTACACCACATCATGAAGTAAGACTTTTTTTTTTCACCTATGCTGACCTCTTACATTTGCAATTTAATGTTCTATACTTAACATTTTTCTTAGTTTGTCTACTGCATTGTCTGTTAGTGGAGCAGAAGCAGAAGCAAAGTATGACAGATGCTTGGTGAATGGTTGTATCTTTCAAGCCCTCAAAGTACCTGTAAACAGTACTGAAGCCGTGTGTGATTGCCACCTTTTTCTTATTTGCAGCCTAAATTTCACTCAGATGACAGTTTTAGGCAGTGTCCTTAAACTCTGCCTGCAGCCCTTTAATGCCGTGTGCCACCCTTCTAGTGCTCTGTAAGGAGGTGTGAACATGAGGTTCTGCCATATTTCCCTTCAGTCCTCTGTTACAGTCGGCTCTGTCACTGGCTGGAGGCTTTTCCTGTGCCCGTCACTCCTGGATACTCTGAGCTGGGAATTAGCTTAGATGCCACAGTCATTGTTCCAAAGTTGTTGCATTCGCAGAAGAAAACACACACCTAGCTCTTCTCACTGTCAACTGACGTGGAACAAGATGCATGCCACTTCACTCTGCTAGTCCTTGTCCTTTTATTTTACTGGAATTTTGCTTTTAAATGAATGGATGAAAAAAATCTCTTAGTTTTTCAAATGAAGACTGGTTACCATTAGCTTTCATTTAAGTTGTTTGCTCACATACACGTCCACTTTTACCTCCTTTTTAAATTGTTCATGTCCTCGCCATTTAACTCTCACTGCTCAGATGCCTCTAATATCACATCAGGCAGCCTCACAGGATCGTACCAGGTCCATGGTAAATGGTAGCAGTTTCGATTTTTATCTCTAGTACTGAGAATGCACGGGTTAAGTAGCTGCTTGGCCCCCAACAATTTTTACATATCCATATACGTAGGTAGGTTTTCAGAGAAGGAATTTTTGCTAGAAGCTCAGTGTAACAACCTCATAACTAGCTCCTTCTGCATGAGGAGCACTGTGAGGAGCACTGCTCGTAGCCCCCTGGGCCATGGCTCTGGGAGTGGCTGATGCTCCTGGTCTTCTTCAGCCACCAGTGCCAACTGAAGGAGCCCAGCCAGCCGCTGCCCTTGCCCAGCGAAGGCTCTGTGGAGGAGGAGGAGCTTCCTGCCCAGAGATACGAGAGAGACCTGGTCCAGAAACTCAAAGTTCTCAGACACGAACTTTCACTGCAGCAACCCCAGGCTGGTCACTGCCGCATCGAAGTTTCCAGAGAAGAAATATTTGAGGTACAGAATTCAGGGCAACTAACAGTAAGGCATGGGCTCTTCATTTCTGCTAATAAATAAACAAGGTGATTCAGTCAAAGGGATCACCTCTTGAATGACCCCTCTGTTTTAGAGGGGGCTGCTTTAAATGAAATGCTCCAGAGAGAGGTTTGTCTTTCAGTGAGCTGTTCTCTCCACTTGGTATTGTAGGTGTCGATTTTATTAGGAAGTGAAATGCAGGATTTTATCAGGGGCAAAGCCTATGGAGAGCAAGGAACTGTGTTCCTCCGAGGGTAAAAGTGTAAAAACTAGTCACCTTTCAAGGCAAAAACCTACAGCTCTGTACAGAAACTAGTAATAAATAGTGCTGTAATTCCCATTATCTGCATTATCCTGCAGTCTGCACATTTTCCTAAGAGTCAGTCATCTCTTCTGCTGTTACCGGTGGCACTTCCTTCCCCCAGAGGCTTAGTGACCACCCTGGCATCTCCTCCATAAATAGGAAGAGGAGACGGTTCCTGAGAAGGGCCCTGTCCCTCATGCAGCTCTCCTGCAGGGTCAGCATCAGGGTCCCTGACAGGCAGGGTCGTCCTGTAGAAAGGACCCTTTTCTCAAAAGACATAGTGAGATGCTAACAGCCTTTGGTTGGTCTTTTGTAGAGACATTGTCAGAAATTATAAAATGAGACCGAGGAAGAAGTGAACATAGATTCAGCCGACTTGCAGGGTGAGGGAATCCCTCAAAGCGCCCGATTGTGGCCACTGGGTGGTTGCCAGGGGGAGGAAGAAAGCAGAGCTACTGATATTTTGCAGCCAGATAATGTCCACTCAACATCCTCTTTCCCTTTTGGGATGGTAGAGTTTGAGCTACATTAAATTTAAAGCATGAAAAGATGAAGGGCCTTATCACAAAAAGATTTGACAACATTTAGCTGAACCTGAGGGAAAATCAGGCTGACCACGTACTTTCTAGGCTTGGAATGAGTTGCTTTATGTCTTACTTAAACCCTCTTTTGTTTTTCTACTCAGTGGGAATCGTGTTATTTTTTCACTTCATATATAAAAACAGGCTCAGAATTCTTACAAGATTCAGACATTCTAATGATATCTTCACTTGGTTTAAAATATTTAAATTGATTATAAGGTGCATTGAAATTAATTTATGTAGAGAAAATCAACTTTAGTTAGGAATATTTTGTCCTTGTGTTGTTAGTGATTGGGCTGAAAACAAATATATGTTTTTCCTCTCAATAGTGTCCCCTAGCATTGTGCTTATTTTATGGTTTCTGAGAGAAAAAGTGGAAGAAAAGATGAGGGAAGCCACAACGTGCTAGGTGCTAAACCAACATTCTGAGTAGAAGCCAGATAAAACTCGAATTTGAACAAATGCTTATTTCAATCGCACTCCATTATCCATAACCTCTCATCTTTTTATAATCTTAAGAATAAGAAGGGTTCTTCTCTCTGAAACTGTCATTTTGGTATATAGGAATCCTATCGCCAGATAATGAAGATGAGGCCAAAGGACTTGAAAAAACGACTAATGGTGAAATTCCGTGGAGAAGAAGGTTTGGATTACGGTGGCGTGGCAAGGTAAGATGGCTCAGGGAGTCACCCTGTCTTCTTCGTAAGGGCCTGTCACTGAAGATGCAGGCAGGCTAGTGTGCTCTGTCCAGCGAGCGTCCTTAGAGTTAGCATCCTCAGAGCGCACGCCTGCTTGCCTCTGGCCACTCAGAACATACGTGACTGCCACCATTAATTTAGTTCTCGGGAAGCTAGAACTTTTTAAACTTACTACCTTCTTCCTCCAGCATGTCTGAACCTGAAACATCAAGGACCTGCTACTAAAATTAACATGGGAGGCCTTGCTTTTCTTCTTAGAGGACTTCCACGGAAAATGAGGCATGTAAAATACATTTATGTCAAAGGAATTTTTAAAAATAAAATTTTGAAATTTTGGTCAACTAATCCGTGTATATGATTGGAAAAAATAGAATAAAAGCTACTATTTCCTGTCCTATCTCTTTTCACCCTTGAGACAATTGCTTTGTTAACTGTTTTAGCTATTTCTTTTGATAGGTGTCTCTATAATCACTAAATTGATCAAGTTCAGATATTAGCTACTGATTCAGTGACACTTGGTGATAGTCACAGTTAGACTGGATAATGGTGGCAGTGAGGATTTCACTTAATACTCTCACCCCCCAGCTTTGTAATGACAGTATTTTTGTTCTTCTCTTGTCTTTGTAAATTTAAATAATGTGCTTTTACTTTTATTTTTTTGGTTCATCACCTAGAGACATTATTTCTTTCATAAGAAAAGGTAATGAATACTCCCAGTTTCCCCTACAGCATTCCTTCCTCCCACCTTCCACCTCCTAAATTCTGTCATCTGTAATATTGCTTTTATATTGTCAAAATTTATATCTTGTTCCATAACCAAAATTCAGTCTTCTGTGTGTATCTATTTAATATTTGTAAGGTTGAAAAGCAAAACATTGTTTAGATTATTATGACAATGTAAATATTGTTCACTGAGGGGTTAAATGGTATTCTATAATTTATCTTTTTGAACAAAATTTTTACTTTTAACTACTGTGTCTTTATCACACCTCTTAAAACTTCAACATTTTCAAGGATAGTATTATATGTTGCATCTTTTGACATTCCCCATGCATATCCTCAGCATATCTCCTTCTTGGAGACCTCTGTCAATCTGACTGATAGCTCTTTAGGCCTTCTGCCCAGTTGTCATCATGGAACTTCACTGCTTTCCTGAATTAGCTCCAGTGTTTTGTGGATCCCATAGCTTCCTCTTTGTTTTTACTCCCTTGTGTTACTGGAGTATATCCTCAAGTAGCTTTCTTTAAAAAAGGGTGTGTGGGAGGTGAATTTTCTACGATCTTGAGTCTGAAAATGGCTTTTTAACACTTTGATGGTTTGGCTATTTATAGAATTCTAGGAAGAAAATAATTTTCATTAAGGGCTCTGAAGTCATTGCTGTACTATATCTTCCAGCATCTAGTGTCATTGAAAAATGTTCTGATGCCAGTCTGATGTGACAAGTCACTTCCTCACCACGGGTTATTTGATCCCCACCAGGACCATCAATCCATTTTTATACACCTTTCCTTTTTTCCTGCCTTTTACCCCCTGATGTCCTCACTTCCTCCTTATCCAGAATCCGACATTATCATTACCCCCTTGCATCTACTGTCCACTCCCTGGCTCCTCTTTCCAATAGTTGTACTTCCTGGCAGAATCCCAGCCTCAGACTGCCCGAGTCTCACCTGAACAGCCGAATGGGGCTGGAGAAAGAGAAGGACTAGTCCTTCTGCTGCTGGCCCTTCTCTTCTCTACCTTGGCGGCCATGGGCCTCATGGGATCTCAGCAGCCCCTGCTTTTGTGCTCTGGTTCTCTGGTCCGCTAACACCCTGCTCTCCAAGGTAACTACGTCATACCTTCTTGTTCCTCAGGTCTCCATCCTCACTCTTCCTCTTCACTGCTGATTGTTGCTTCCTATTTAACAGAGGATAAAGAAGCAATTAGAAGAGAATTTCCTGTCCACACCAAACGTCCAGCCTACCAGGATCTTTCCCCAGGCAGTCAGCCTGCCCTGCCCTGCCCCTGCATGGCCCCCGCGCGTTACCGACTATGTGTCCCAGGCCCTCTTTCTTCTGCTTTTATTTCACATCAATTTCGTTTCAGCAAAATGTCCCTCTCTCTTCAGTCAGCCTCATGTACACACAAAGGCGCAGTAACAACTCCTCTCTTAAAACACACATGCCCCCCAAACTGACCGTGACACTCCATCCCTTCCTTTTTAAGCTTAAGGAAGCAATAAAGGCAGATAAAGCAAGGCAAGAAAAACAATTAAAAATTCTGGGAAAAACAAAACTTTGTTTAAGAATACTTGGCTCTTCAGTCATTGCCCTTTTTCTCTATTCCTTTATCATAAAACTTCTCAGAAGGGTTATGTACATCACTTTCCCCTTCCTCATCCCTCTCTTTCTCTTCGTTTTATTTTTTTCTTTATCTTTTATTTTTACAAACCCTTGTGTCGAGGGCTGACTTTCAATAAAGATTTTATTTATTTATTCATTTATCCCCCCCTTGCTGCTTGTGCTCGCTGGGTCAGCTAACCACGCCGTGCGGGCGGGCTTGCCTTCACCAGGAGGCCCGGGGAACCGAACCCGGGGCCTCCCATATGGTAAACGGGAGCCCTACTGATTGAGCCACAGCCGCTTCCTCCTCCCTTTCTCTTGAACCTTTTCCAAGCAGACCTTCCTGCCCTTTGAAGCACCTTTGTCAAGGTCTCACTGGCTGTGACGGGAAAGCCCCAGCCTCTGTCTCAGCTTCACCTGTGGCAGTATGTGACACCCTGGTCACTCCTGACTTCAGGAAACGCTCTTCCACTTGGTTTCCAGGACCCCATGCTCTCCTGGTCTCCCTTCCACCTCACTAGCAACACCCAGGCTCCTTTGCTGGTGCCTCCTCCTCTTCCTTGCCTCTGGACGCGGACGCACCTCCTGTGCGTGCTCCCTGGGTGTGGACTCTCACCGTCCCATGACTTTTATTTTTTTATTTTTTATTTTTTATTTTTTAAAGATTTTATTTATTTATTCATTTATCCCCCCCCTGCTGCCTGTGCTCGCTGGGTCAGCCAACCACGCCGTGCGGGCGGGCCTGCCTTCACCAGGAGGCCCCGGGAACCGAACCCGGGACCTCCCATATGGCAAACGGGAGCCCCACTGATTGAGCCACAGCCGCTTCCCGCATGACTTTTAAATACTGTTCACATGCTGGTGATACTCAAACATACACCTCCTGCCCATCCTCTCCCCTCAACTCCAGCTGTGTTTACTCAACAGCCTGTGACCTCTTCTTGGATATTTTGAAAGCATCTTAGACTTAACAATCCAAAATGTCCTTCCCAAAACTCAAATCATGCCATTCCCTGCTCTCCACAGCACAAGGCTTCTCATGCCACCTTGACCGATAGCTCTAGTTTCCACTTTGCCCCACAGGGCCTGTCTTGCTGGACCCAGAGCTGCTCTGAAACCTATTTGCTTCTCCCCTCCTCAGCCCCTGCACCCTGGCCGCCCATGACACTCGACTCATCGGCTCCTTATTGGCCTTCGCCCTCAGTGTTCCCAGTGCCCAGGACCCTCTTCCCCGAGCTTGTCATGTGGCTTGTTCTTTCAGGCTCCATTCACATGTCACCTCTTCAGAGAGGCCCACCCTGCCCTGGTCCCACCATCTGAATTAGCACCCATCATCCTCCGATGGACGGGTTGTGTATGTATTTATTTCTTGTCTGCATTTCCCAGTAGATACAAACCACACGCAGGCAGGACCTTTGTCTTGTTCATTCTGAACCCCCAGTTCCTAGACTAGCACCTAACACATTGCAAGTACTTGCCTCGATCATTTCCTCTCCTCCAGTTTCTTTGGTTTTCTGAAATGCCAGTTACTCAGATGTTGAATCCCCTGGATTGCTTTGGAACGCCTCTCCTCATCTTTTATTTCTCATCTCTCCACTCCCCCACCCCTGCCCCAACTCCATACTTCCTGGGAGATTTCCTCAACGTGTCTTTCAGTGCTTCTTTTTGTTTTGTTTTTAAATCACTATAACAAAAATCAGTCATTGAATTCCATTTTAATATAATATAAAATGAAAGAAGTAAAATGGACTGATGCATGGATAGCACAGTGGCATTTCTTAAAGGTGAATGAACACCTCTGTAATTCACATGCCCTTGTAAGACTTGTGTTTATTCATTAATCATTAAACAGTGAGCTATCATGTCCTATGTTCTAGGACCACAACAGTGAGCAAAATGGCATCTTCTCTGCCCCTCCCCCCTCCCCACCTCATGTGCAAGGGAGATCCCAGCCTGAGGTTCAGGTATTAGTCAAAGAATTACACAAGGATATAGAAAACTGCGGCTCTGACAGACATTACCAAGGAAAGGTACATGGTCCTGAGCACTTGGGATACTGATCTAAGCTTGGGAAGTCGGAACAGCAGAGCCTTACACCATTACAACATAGAAAACACAAGCAAATTCTCAGCCCCTGATGCAGTTATCCCAGGCAAAATCATGTCCTGATAAACATTGTAGGGGTGTCATTTGGTTTCTTGGTAGAGTTGGGATTTCTTCAGCAGCCAGAAGAAAAGAATTAAAGAGAAAAAATGTCAAGGTATGCCCTTTGGCACTAGAACAGTCATTGCTCTAACTTCTTCCTGGTCCCTATCTTTTCCTTCAACTCACCCTACTGCCCCTAAGTTGTTCTCAGACGCATCTGGTACAAGGGATCATGGCAGCTCCTGCATTTTGCTAAAAGCGAGCTCATGTTACTACCTTTCCAGGGGAAAGGAGGGTTCAAGTTTCTTCCTTGATCTTCTCAACCTTGCTTCTAGGACTATCTCTCTTTTGACAAAATGTAACTTCTGTTTGCCCTTGAGACATACTAATCCCATTTTCTGGCAAGAGGCTTAGGCTGTCTCTCTTTTTCAGGTGAGAATCTTCTTTCTTGATTGTACATATTTGTTCAGACAATTCAAATGGAAATATTTTCATTTTTTCTTCTATGCTTTTGCTTTTGTAGGCTCTAAATGACTCAAGAGTTAAGTCTCTCAAATGGTTTCAATTTACCATTTTTATTTATTTTTTTAATAATTTTTTTTTAAATTTTTAAAAAGATAACTTAATATGAATGTTACACAAAAATTACAGGGATTCCCATATGCCCCGCCTCCCATATCTCCCACATAAAATTTACCATTTTTATTTTGCATGGTTGATATTATATATTCCAAGGCATGCGCACACAAATAGATTTGTTTGGTTTGGTAGCAGTTATAGACCTTTTGCATTTTCTGTAATAACCAAATTTTCAACGTGGAGACAAGTTCTTTTGCATATCTCCTTTGATTAACATGATGCTATATTGGAAAGAGCTTTGAATTCTTGTTCCATCTCCAGTTTGATCTTGGATTGTTACTCTAACCTCTGAGCCACTGTCATCTATAAATGGGGATCCTGCCTATCTCAGGATTGTAGAGGTTTAAATTACACATGGATGACATAGATGTGTATGGGTGGGTTAATTATCTGCTCTGTGAGGTAGCTTCTACACTACTTTTCCCAGTGTTTGGCCCTAAAGCCATTCCCATCCTCTCTTTCGTCTGTGTAGTCAGTAACTCTTTCCTTACCACTTCTAGAACACTCCTGATGTGCCTCTTTACCTTGACCATGGGCTCCATCAGAATGTTTCTTTGGGGGAATGGATGTAGCTCAGTGGTTGAGCGCCTGCTTCCCACGTACAAGGTCCTGGGTTTGGTCTCCAGTACTTCTTAAAAACAAACAAACGAAAAACCAACTCTCACTGGGGAGTGGATGTAGCTCAGTGGTTGAGCGCCCACTTCCCATGTACGAGGTCCTGGGTTCAATCCCCAGTACCTCCTACAAAAAAAACAAAACCAAACAAAGAATGTTTGTTTGTATTTTAACCACTTCCTGTCTAGACAGTTGCAAGTCCTTGGCTTTTTTTGAAAATTATTCTTCTCACTCCAAATTCCAAACTTGGGGATGAAACAAAGTACTATAATTGAGCAATTCTGCATTCTGATTGAAGAGGTTTTATGAGATTGGAATCCCATCCCTTCTAAAGCATTTCCTCTGTTCTTTTGAGTTTGGTACACAACTTTGATTTGGCCTGATCATATTTTGTATAGTCTTACAATTTTCCTGGACAAATTTGATATTTACATTTGTGCTTATTTCTTCCCTATTCTGTCTCAATTCCATGTTGGTTTTGTTTTTTCTGTTTAAAGGGGTAAGAAATTTCAGAATAAAACTTGGGCCGGCTCTCTTGATGAGATGCATCCATGTGAAAGGATTTTGAGAAGACTAAAAGGCTGTCTGTGTATTTGTAGGACTGCAGCAGATGGCTGTGCACAATCCCACCACACCTGGCCTGTCCCAACCTAGCCAGAACAACTGAATCCTGCAGTTGCTATTTTGAGTGCTTTTTTGGTTTGGTTGTTTTGATTTAGGATTTTTGGTTTTTTGGTGTTTTTTCTTTTTTTTAATATTAGTTTTTATAATGAAATGCTTCAAACATAAAGGAATTCAGAAACTAATAACTCATATTTATGTACACCATCCGGATTTTAAAGTTCTTAGAATTAATGTTTTTAAGTTTTAAACTAGTTTTTTAAACTATAAAAGTGATAAATGTTTTTTTTTTTTTAATATATATTTTAAACGATGCTTAGATTACATGAATGTTACACAAAAATAACAGGGATTCCCATGTTCCCCACCTCCCACACCTCCCACATAAACATCCTTCATTAGTGTGGCACATCACCTGCAATGGATATACACATCCTGGGGCTTTGCCACTAAGCATGGACCGTAGTTCACACTGTAGACCCCACTCTCTCCCACACAGTTCTGCATGTTATATGATGATATAAAATGGCCTATGGGGGGCGGCTGTGGCTCAATCAGTGGGGCTCCT
>JAKSZT010053786.1:1166032-1184891 GCA_026826555.1 Tolypeutes matacus
GCGGGGGGGGGGGGATAAATGAATAAATAAAAATAAAAAAATAAAAAAAAAGGCCTATATCTGTCATTGCAGTGTCACTCAGGACAATTCCCAAGTCCCGAAAAAGCACCTGTATTACAACTGCTTTTCCCTCTCCCTGCCCTGAAAGCATACCAGTGGCCACTGGCTCCACATCAATGTTGTAATTTCTTGCATTGCTTGAATCCCAATATGTCTACAACAGAATACCAGTAAGTCCACTCTAGTCCATAGCTCTTCCCCCAATCCTGAGGAGTCTGGGATGGTGATGTCCACTCCACCTCCAAGTGAGAGGGGGGCTTATATTCCATGAATAAGATGGATGGGATTATCCTGCCTGCATCTGCAGACTCTGTCCATTCCCTGGGATGGCCGTTGTCCATTATCATCCCCTTGCCAGGTGTCTTGGGTGAGTCCGTTGAGCTGTAGAGTAGGAGTTGCAGCTCCACCGAGATTCCAGGCACAGCTGGCACATGGGCAGGCCAGAGGCTCCACTCTCTGGAAGTACATCTACAAACTCCAGCACCACATATAGGTTTGAATAGAAGGTACTGATGGACTATGTTCTGGGAGGACTTATTTGAGTCCAACTCTGTCACTCTCAGGAGCACAGATTCCAAAGTAGAGCCCACTGATAAGGCATCAATCTTTGGAGCTATCCGCCCTTATATAGGACCTGGGTGTCTCCAGAGCCCTCAGGAGCCCCTCTGTGTGGGGTGATATCCACTTTGGTGTTCTATGAGATCCTACTGAGGTTTGCATAAGCATTACCTCTGGGATGACCTCCCGACTCTCTTTGAAGTCTCTTAGCCATATGAACTCATTTGTCTTTACCTTTTTCCCCTTTTATTCAAGGTCTTTTTCCAGTCATATTGCCAGATTAAATGTTTTTTGGTAAAAAAAAAAAAAAAAATTCAACAAGACAGACATTATGAAGGACAAAAGTCTTTCTTAAACTCCCTTCCCTACCTCCCTCAATGTTGAAATGTTTTCTCCTTATTTAAAATGTTAATCATATATTTACTATAGAAAAACTTGAAAACTAGAAAGCAAAAGATAAAATGAAAATGGCCCAGTTTTCTAATTCCCAGTTTAACTGCTGTTAACATTTTAGTGTGAATCCTTCCAGTTTTTTCCTATGTGATATATATTTTTCTATGTTTTAAGTATGTATACATACACACACAGACAACTTTTAAAATACATTTGGGATCCCACTGATTTTTATTGCACTTTTATCAGTTAGTACCACATCATTAACATCTCCTGAGATTTTGATCTTTGCAAAGTTTTGAAAACCTTAACTGAGGCACGAGAAAGCAACAAGTAAGCTGCTGGGAACGCTGTACTTTTAAGATGATACTAATTCTAGCCGCCTGCAGCTCTTTCATGGCTGCAGATATGTGGTTGGGGTTTGGGTTCATTTTGTGATAATAATATATCAGATATTCTTGAGTTGGTGCCATGAATTTTAGACAATGAAATTGGTGCTTATTTCATTTCTGAGGCCAGAAAAGCTAATTCTGATACTACCAGAGGCGAGCTTTTACTTTGTTCGCAGGTTGCACAATAACCTGTCCAGTTGCACTGTCTCAGCCAGGTAGCCTCATAGCTTCTTACTTCACTGTACGGTGTCTGGGTCTTCTTGGGCAGAGGGAATCAATCCCCTTTCTTGAAAACAAGAAGTTGTAAAAATTTAAAGCTAGAGATGTCAGCACGTCTAAATGTTTTTGTTCTTCCTAGGGAGTGGCTTTATTTATTGTGCCATGAAATGCTGAATCCCTATTATGGACTCTTCCAGTATTCTACCGACAATATCTATATGTTGCAAATCAATCCAGATTCTTCAATCAACCCTGTAAGTATCAATGAATCAAGACATAGGGAATTTAGTTGGAGAATTTTTTAAAATGGATTTTCAATTTCTCTCTCAATTCTCTGTCTAGTCACAGTAGACTTACTCAAAGACTATGGTAAATAAGATATTTTAAGGTGGAGTGAGAACTCATTTGAGATGGATGATTTCAATCCTGGGTTCTCGTAGTTACCAGGGTCTTTGGATATGTTGTTTTCGGTGAGAACGAGAGTGTTACTAAGCTGCTCCTAAGTGTGTGCCACTGCCATTGAGGGTGTCTGGATGGTTATCCTATTTCCTGAGAGTGTCCTTCTGAGCACGGGTTACCAACTGGTGTCTTTCTTCCTCAATCAAAATTGGGATGTTTCCATAATTGGCCTTTTTAGCCACAAATGTTGATCATCTTGGCCTGCTTGTCTTAGAGATGACGAAACCAGCTCCCAAGGGCAGTCCATGGCGTGTGGAGGAGGGCTCTTCCTGGAGGGCCACATCCTGTAGGCTCACGGCCCTGAGAAATCAAGGACAGGCTCTTCTTGAGCATGCAGAAGTGAAAGAACCGTCACCAACATGGAGACCAAACTTTGACTAATTTCCTGAGATGATTATAATTCAAATTGAAATGTAGAAATATGAGGTCCCCTGATGAATAACAGAACAGCTCTGGTTTTAGAATGGTTCTTTTACTTGGCTTGTTGGCTGTCTTCTCTTCTCTTCCTTTCTGGGGGGACTGGAGGAGGGATGCAGAGGGAGAATTGGAATTGCCCTTGGCTCTTCGGATCTTTTTAGTGCGGTGGGAAGAAGCAGGGCCAGCTTCCCGGGCATGTGAGCTATGCGAGCTGGCAGGCACACAGCACCCTGCACGGGGAAGGCTCTGGGCTCGATTTACTGCTCTGATGCTGCTGCATTGAAATAATAAATTTTCATTTTGCACTGGGCTCAGTAAATTATGTAGTGCTTCCAAGGAGAGGGTGTTTGGGCTAAGGGCACATGAAATGTGGTCCAGCTCATCTATAGGAAGGATGTGCTCTAGATCTCGACCACATCAGCAGCCTTCTTCGCTTTGATCATGAGAGCAGCCAGCGGGTGACTGACTCTGTACCATGGGGCTGTGGGACCTTCTACCAAGAAGGCAGGAGAAAGTTGGCTGTCATTTTTCTAACGACTGCATGTTCTCTGGCGCCCCCTCCAGGACCATTTGTCTTATTTCCACTTTGTGGGTCGGATCATGGGCCTGGCTGTGTTCCATGGACACTACATAAATGGGGGCTTCACGGTCCCCTTCTACAAGCAGCTGCTGGGGAAACCAATCCAGCTCTCGGACC
The DNA here is from genome assembly GCA_026826555.1 of Tolypeutes matacus. NCBI lineage: Eukaryota > Metazoa > Chordata > Mammalia > Cingulata > Chlamyphoridae > Tolypeutes > Tolypeutes matacus. The sequence continues at coordinate 1,169,228 of JAKSZT010053786.1, forward strand.
TGGAATCAGTGGACCCAGAACTCCATAAGAGCTTGGTGTGGATCCTGTAAGTATCGACTCGCTGCTGTGCTAATGGGAACTTACAAGCACCTATCTTAGCCTAAGCTGAATGCTCCTCTGTGTGTGTGCATGTGCATGTGTTTTGAAGGTGAGTGTGAAACTGGAGAAGAGAAATAAAGAAACCAGTGTATTAGAGCCAGACACAAAAAAAGCAGATTTTACCAAAAGATTCTTCCTGGGCTTGTTTTCCTCGTGATGTTGGCCTGTTTCTCCTTATAGACGAGTCATTTTGTTGCTCCTTGACTTCTTAAGGTTTGGTCACAGGTGCTAATGGGGCAATACCCCAGTCCTCTAGCCTATCTAGTTTATCTCTAGAGGGGATCAGGAAAGTGTGAAAATAAAACTTATGTTTAGTCACCTTCTTTGAGAAGTCTCTTCCAAGCCGTGGGCACGGTGATGGGGTGAACTTGCATGTATGGCAGGTCCTTGCGACTGGGCCAGCCTCACGGGAGAGACGCTCCACGCTGTGGCCAGGAGCCGCTGCTGGGCTGATGGGAGTCGGGGCTCTGGCTTGAGTCCTGAGTTATCTACAGTCTTCTCATTTCCCCTGAGCCACCTGGAGCAGATAGTCATGGGAGTGAGGTCTTTCATCCCATGGAAGATCTTTCACTCAGTCTTTTTCCAAAAATATGGAAGATTAAGGAATGGGTCTAACTCTCCAAGTGCTTTTTTTTTGAAGTGGTACATTTGAAAGGTCTGCCTTAGACAGGGGCAGCAACGTTAAAAGTGGCGTATTTCTCCCTGGGGCTTTTCCCGGGTGCTTCCCCTTTGGCTCCGTTGCCCCCTCGTGGCTCCCTCCTTTCTGCTTGCAGACCCAGTTGACAGAGCGATTAGGGCACTATACCATGTAACATGATGGCAGAGCTCACCATCACCCTCCTCCACACCTGGGAAGCCAGGAGTCGAGGACACCTCTGGGACTCGAGCTGTGGCCCCAACTCTCTCCACCCAACCCTGACCCTGTGTCTGCCTGAGTCCCTGCTCGGCCCCTGCTGCAACTCCGGATCTGGCAGTCAGTAAAGGCTGCCTCTCTCTTCCTGCTGGATTATTCCATTTAATATTCCGTTGGTTGCCACCCAGTGGCTAGCTGACACCCATCTTCTGCCCTAACAGAGAGAACGACATCACCCCTGTGCTGGACCACACTTTCTGTGTGGAACACAATGCTTTCGGGCGGATTCTGCAGCATGAGCTGAAACCAAATGGTAGAAACATTCCTGTCACCGAGGAGAACAAGAAGGAATACGTCCGGTAATGTCTGGGGGACCTCGGGGGTTCCCTGTGGGGAGGTCGGTGCCTGGGGCCTGGGCACAGCTGGGTTCTCGTGTAGGTCGTGGTGGCTCCTCTGCTCGGGGCCCTGCAGTCCTGCAGCACAGACGGGCTTTGAGGCTTGTCTGGCCCTGGCAGAAGAGACTTGGGGAAGCTGCTGGGTTCAGCTGGGGAGCCCTGAGTGACAATGGCCGACGTGTTGAAGGGAGTGTGCGGGAGAGAGCTTTCCAGGGGCTCCCGGTTCGAGGTGTGAAGGTGGAGAGCAGGAGGCCTGGTAGAGGGGATACTCCTTGCCGTCAGTCTCAGGGAGCTCTCCGTTGTAGCCTGTTTTTCCACCACTTACTCAAGGCACGTTGATATGAATGACCCGTGCCTTACTTGGGAAATGTAGACACTCGTGGGCACGTCTGTGTGCCCAAGCGTCAGGCGCTGTGTGGTGTCTGCACTGCCTGGACTTTCACACTATGGCAGCTGCTGTCATAGGGCAAGTTACAACGTGCAGGGGCACGTGCTGATTTGTTTTCAATCTGACAGTTAATTTGACCCCCGGTTGCTGGAGCTTATCTGCTTCAGTGGGGCGGTCAGAGGGTGGGGTCTGCCTCGGTTGGAGGCACAGGGCTGCTGACTCGATAGCAGAGCCTGCTCAGGGAGAAAAGCACTTTCCCTGACTGATTTGGTATTGCTTCCAACTTGTGACTTTCTCTTTCAGGTTGTATGTAAATTGGAGGTTTATGAGAGGAATTGAAGCCCAGTTCTTGGCTCTTCAGAAAGGGTTTAACGAGCTCATCCCTCAACACTTACTGAAGCCATTTGACCAGAAAGAGCTGGAGGTACGTGGTAGACAGGCTGAGCCCAGCCGGGCGGTCAAGGTCTGCTGGTCTGAAACCCTCATGCAGAGTGAAGCTTGTTGTGTCCTGGCAGGCCCCGGGGGTGTGTCTGGCTGGTATAGTCAGGACTAGAGCGCGAAGAGGCGTTAAAAAGGGTGTTTGTGCTAGTTTATAACAGGGAGAGGTGTCCATTGGGGTGGCGAGGATTCTGGATAATTCTTTGGAAATTGCTCAGGGTATTTTGTGGTTCGTCCTGTTTTTCAGGATCACTAGCGATGGTGATTCCATAACCTTCTTGTGTTATCACCTCAGAACCCAGAAAGTATCTTGTCTATGATCAAATTCTCCTACAATGTCAGCTTTTTTGTTCTTACTCTAATAATAGCCAGAATTAAAAACAAAGTGGTGGTGTCCCCTCTAGTCATACTTCATGTTTTTGAAAACAGTGATTCATTCATCCCTTATCCATTTGTTTGAGTTCACTTAGCTCAACCCTTTAAAACATTTCTAAGTCTTTCTGCCACCAGTGAGAGAACAGGGGCTTGTAAGCCAAGAGAAACTACCTTGGGTGGACAGTAGCTCTGGAGTGAACTTTTTCAGCCAACTGAGGAGTGCTGCTCTGTGCTCCTTGAGCCCCAGAACTCTTGCTGCCTTCCTTTCTCTGCACATTCCGTGGAGTAGCCTTGAGATCCCTGTCACGTGGTCCCATTTTCCAGTCACCCCCGCCAGTCTTGCCCATTGGCTCCTTCCTCCTCGTTCCATATACCGCGTTGCGGTGCAAGCCCACGAACATGGAGTGGTGTTGGAAGACCATGTCAGCACCATTGTCACAGGGGTTGTCACCTGGCCTGGAGGTGGAAGAACGAGTGAAGCCTCAGGTTGCAGGCATATTGTTTCACCTCTTTATTCCTGCCGAAACACAGCCTCGAGTTTATCTGGACATGGTGGCAGCTTTGCTCTGGGAGCCACTTTTTAACTCCTTTTCACATATGGGAGCTAGAGGTCATTGGGGACCTTTGAGGTGTGATGCGGGGTTCATTTATACAGTTTAGATATAATTTGCCTTTAAACACCCTCCCAGCTGATAATCGGAGGCCTGGATAAAATAGACCTGAGCGACTGGAAGTCAAACACCCGCCTGAAGCACTGTGGGGCAGACAGCAACATCGTCAGGTGGTTCTGGCAGGCCGTGGAGGCCTTTGATGAGGAGCGGAGAGCCCGGCTGCTGCAGTTTGTGACGGGGTCGACGCGAGTACCTCTCCAGGGCTTCAAGGCCCTGCAAGGTGACTGGCGTGGCGGCGGGGCTGCTGGCGCTGCGTGTCAGGCTGGGCTGGGAGAACCAGACGGGGTTGGGCTGCTCTTGAGAGACGTCACCAGAAGACAACGGGAGGGCACTCTCTATAGCCAATGCTCGGCTGCCGGGGCTCGCCTGGCAGATGCCATCGGTGAGCAAGTGTGGGGTCCTCACTGAGCAGAGGATCGGGGGGCCGCTCCAGGTGCGTGGCTTCCCACCTCCCTGCTTTCCAGACAGCCAAGGGGTTTAAGCAGCTCAGCCCCAGGAGGCAGTGAGGGAAGGCGAAGTGAAGCTCCTGCCATTCCTCGGTTAGTGGCCACTGCTGTCAGGAGCAGTGGATGGAAGGCCACCCGAGCGGGTCCCCGACTGCCCTTGGGGAGGTGGCCTGAGATGGCCTCTCATGACTGCTGAAAGGAGCTGAGGAAGGATCTTAGCAGATTAAAATCGAGTTCACTGGAGTTGAAGTCCGACTAGACCTAGCACACTGCAAGTACAGAATAGCCACTCAAGCTTCAGGAGCCTCCTTCCCAGCTAACTTTGATCACAATGGCATTTGTGTCCTTTGTCCTCATTGTAATCTCCACCTGTCGAATGTGCGGAGGGATGCATGGACGATAAAGGGGTTCTGTGCCGAGCTTCCCTTTCCAGGGGAGCCTCCTGCTTGACTAGCCTGAGAAGCTCAGTGCCACTCCTGCTTGTGGGGCTTGGTCCCTTGCAGGGCACTGGAGCCCGCTCTCCTAACGCCTCTGTGAGACAGCTGAGCAGGGCCTCTTAGCCCCATTGCACAGAGGAAGAAACTGAAGCCTCTGTGCCTTTTGAGGAGCTAGAGCGGGGGGTAGTAGGCAGAGCTCATGGGCAGACACAGCCCACGGGGAAAGTCTTCACAGGTTTTTCCCTGGCTCTGTGATCTTGTACAATATCTGGTTTTTGTCACTTGATGGCTCTGATAGTCGGCAGGAAGAAGGCGAAGGATATTATATTAAAATTTAGTGACGAGCTTTACATGTAAATAGTCACAGCAGATAGATTTCATGTGTAGAGCATCTACCATGGGCTGTCCTTATTTCAAGGTCGTCTTTGAATGAGAGAAGCTCCTTCGGTTTGGGGTTTTGCCCTCAGATGATTTTCTTTTTCCCTTGCTCCTCTCCTTGGAGAGGCTGCCTGACTCCGTAGCCCCCGCTGCTGTCCTCTGCCAGCACAGGCCCACCTGCAAAACATTTATGTGAAAAAACAAATCACAGTGATTTCGGGGCTTTACTCTTACAATTCCCCATGGGAGCGGGCTCCAGGTCGGGTGCATTCGCCGAGTTCTCAGCCGTCACTGCCCTGACCCGGGATGTTCTACACCTGCTTTCTGCCCCGCGGTGGCCAGTACAGGCCTCTCCTAGAACGGGCGGGGCGCCTGCTGCCCCGTGAATCCACGGCCTCCTGCAGCCGGGCTGAGGGGCTGAGGGAGGTCGAGGTGGGGCACGGGCTCCTGGGAGTTGCGACTGGGATGCGCCGCGGCCTGGCTTCGGAAGTGCATTAACTAGAATGTTGTCTGTAAGGCTCCACAGGCGCCGCAGGGCCCCGGCTCTTCACCATCCACTTGATCGACGCGAACACGGACAACCTGCCAAAGGCCCACACCTGGTAAGGCGCACTCCTGTGGTAGCAGTGCCTCCTGGCAGCGCATCCCCACCGCGGGTGCTGACTTTCACGTGATATTTTTAAAACCAATTTTCATATTTGTAGCGCACCACATTTCATCTGTAATGAAGTCCCAGATAACGACTGGCAACAGCACACGTCAGGGTAGATGAGGGCCACTTAGGAGCCCCTGCCATGAAGCTGACTAGTTGTGAGTCATGTCATCCATGGGTGCTTCAGCACAAACCTCTGGTTCCCACTCTTTTGGGGTCATCATCGTCGCTGTGACTTGGCAGTGGTATTTGTGGGTCAGCAGGAGAAGTGTACCATTTTTCATTTGGATTTATTGGTTCTTTTCTCAAAAAGAACTTTGCCTACAAGTGATGTACCATGTCTATTGAAAAATGTTTTCTCCATCAATTTTAACATAAAAATTAATACCTGGAAGAGCAGATGTAGCTCAGTGTTAAGTGCCTGCTTCCCATGTCTGAGGTCCTGGGTTCAATCCCCAGTACCTCCTAAAAAACAAGTAATATCTGGCATGCTTATTTCCGCTGTGGTTTAAAACTCAAATCCTGGGCCTATACGCTGCCTGGTCCTATATCTGCCGAGCAGTGCAGCGTCCCCTCCTCCTCCGGGGAGCAGCCCCAATGCTGCCGCACACAGCCGGAAGGCCCCTGGTTTGGCATTCCAGGGCAGGGTTCAAATGCTGGCTGGGATAGCTCCTAACCAGGCGCCGGGGGGCAAGTTATGTAATGTTCTAACTCGATTTTCTGCCCCATGAAACAGACTCCACCGGGGCTGTGCCGTGAGCACCCGCCACAGGAGCAGCGCCTGGTCGACGCGCACCTTGTCACCGCATGCTGGCGCACAGTGGCTGCTCTCCTCCCCAAGGCGCTGTGCCGTTTCATAGTTCAGAAATACCCCCCGCATGCTAAATCTCCAGGAAACAAGACCGCTGTGCCCTTTAACCCAACTCTTTCTCCACAAAACCCTCTGATCAAGTAGCCCCTAGTGATTCAGTAGGACGTGCACATCCTCTGGCTCACGACTTTGTATTTTCTGATTTGTTGGGTGCAAATAACTTCTTAAAAGGTGTCTTCTTCTTTGCACAAAAACTGAAAATTAATTCCCCCACGGAGATATTGAGCCAATTGATTAACATTCATTTCATCTTTCAGGGATTTGACATTTCATTAGTTTTGATATATAGCTCCTGTTTTTGCAAGGAATTTTCCAAACTGCCCCATTTTGGTCTCAGATCAAGTCATGGAGGTATAGACACGTGACAAATCGTTAGTGATGACATGACCACCAGCCAGCCAGACTGAATTAAGAGGTCTGCAAAGGTGGTTTCCTGTACAGGGTAACGATTTATCCCAAAGATAAAAAGCAAACCCCCCAAGATGAAACCAAACCAAGTTGAGCACTTTGTCCTAATATAACCAATAAAGTCTAATTGGTTTTTATTTTCCTTTTAAAACTCTTCGGATTTGTTTTGCTGGGTGTTGGTTGAGAAAACTTGACATTAGAAGCAGAAAAGTTCCTGTGGGAATTGGAGCACTCCACCCCCCACCCCCACCCCACGCACTGGACAGTCATACGTTCTCCCTCCTCTTTACCCCCCACTCAGCAGCTGTCCATCCGCACTGACGCTCTGGCTCTTGTCTCCTTCCAGCTTTAACCGGATCGACATCCCACCCTACGAGTCCTATGAGAAGCTCTATGAGAAGCTGCTGACGGCAGTGGAGGAGACCTGCGGGTTTGCTGTGGAGTGAAGGGCGCCCAGCGGAAGCATCTCCAGCTCCTGGCCCACCAGACCACAAGCAAACGCCTCCGCTCTCTGTGTGCCTCCTGCGAAGCTGGCTGAGGCCCTGGAATCTCAGCTCACCTGAGGGGAAGGGCTTGGCTCCCCTGTGTTGGGGGGAGGGATGGGAGGACTTTGGCTGGTGGCTCCCACCCATATTTGCCTCCTTTATTACAACATCCCCACCCCCTTCCATCACCCATCCAATAAAACGCAGCCAGGGTCAGCATTTGGTGCCAGTCCCACAGGACTGTTCTGCTGTGGTGGTGGCAGGGACTGGACCAGGCTTGGTGCCCATGGTCTCTGGGAAGACCACCTGTGGCTGGGGCTGAGCTGGCTGAGTGACTGCAGCGGGTCGACAGACGAGCTCTTCTGTCTCAAAACTGTCTCAAGGCCCCTTCTTGAATTTAGCAGCTGGTGGATATCTTATGAGAGCTGAAATTCCAAATTTCACATCCCAGCAGCCTGCCCTAGGTCACAGATTAATTTCTACCTGAAAAGTATGTGTATAATGTATGCTCATTGGGATTCTGCCACAGCAGGAAACTAGTCAGAAATGTGTTTCCTCTGTGGGAAGATAGTGGAATTGGGGCAGCTTCCCCGGAGGCAGGGATACTCCTTTTCAGGGTATCCTGACTGAAAAATTTTTTTGCACAGAGAAAAATTCTCTTTCCTTTTGAGTCCCTTTTGCCGCATCATCTATCCAGTTTGAAATATTTTTCCAATGAAAAGACCACATAATGGAGCTTATAAAAGGACAGACCAAAACCAGACTCAGACCCCGCCAGCCAGTCCCAAAGCTGTGATTTCCACCCCCCTGTTAAGACTGGGTTACCTGAAACACTAACAGACAATTACGGGGAAATTGCTAAGAGCTAAACTAATACATTTCTGTTCTTATAGCTACTGGCTGGTGAGAATGTGTTTAAAAGGGAGAGGGGGAGCGAATGATCTCGCTGGCAAAACCCACCTGAAGTCCTTGTTTTATAGGAAGTAGAGCTGGGACAGCAGAAGGGGGCGATTCCACATGACTCTTGGCCCTCTCTCCCAGTGTCAGATGGGGACACTAACAGTTGCTACTCAATTCACTTACCCAAACGTCTTTGAATAAGGAAGGCCAAAGCAAGCCTGGACCTTATGTTCCTAACACCGTTTTCCAGTTTGCACAACAGTTCAAACAGTATCTTAGCAAAGTGGCATGATTTAAATTCAGCAGCAAATTTTCCTGTACAGTTTTCTGGGTTGTTTTTGTTATGTTGAGGAGCAGCTGTAGGTAATTCATCAGCAAGAGCTGGAGCTACTGTTCAAGCTTCTGAGGTGAGCGATGGGACCCAGCTGTGGTCTGAGATGGACTAGAAAGTACCTTTTGGACGACTCTGCTTCCCATTCTTTTTGTTACTGATGCCTTTAAACGGTGGTGTTTGGGGGGTGATCTGGTTCCTGGGCTTGCCCCGGAAGCAGCTGTGGTTTGACGTGGGAACGTGGACTTTGGTGACATTCCTCTTGCCCTCAAAAAGAGTTCGGTCCAGTTGGGTGGGCTGCGGGATCTGCCAGCGAGCTGCCCTCCTGGGCCATTGAGGTTCTAGGATGGAAGGGAGGCTGTGGGGGATTTGCTACAGAAGGAAAATTGAGTCCATTCAAAATGTTCAGGCCAAACTGTGGGCTTTGTTTCACAACAATTTTGCCTTGCTCCAGCTGGGCTTCTCTGGGTCTCATCATGTGACGCTACCGAGCATGGGTCAGCATCACGCTCCCCAGTGGCCACGTCCAGTCTTCTCTTGAAGAGTGAGGAAGTGGAAACTGCTGCCCACCCTGAGAGGGGCCTGCTCTCTAAAATGAGCCCACACTTGGGAGGGGAAGATGCCCTCCAAGAGCTGCAGCAGCCTCGAGTGTGGTGGGCCCCTGGGACTTCCTGGTGGTATCATCCAAAGTCTGCATTAATTCGGAAGGAAGCCGCGATCTCGTGGTTTTAAAGGCTTTGAGCAGGAATGTTCACGTGACACCTTTAAAGCAACCTTCTTGCCATTAGGAAGGAGTGTGGGAACATGCCACGGTGGTGGTGTGGGCCTGCCCCTCTCGTGTGTCCAGTGTCACTTCAGCCCAGGTCCAGAGGGTGTGTCCTGTGTCTCCCCGAATTGTCCAGCCAGGAAAGGCCTCCGTCCCTCCTCGAATTGCATGGGGGGTTTTGCAGCCCTTGCCTCGGGTTCCTTCATGGGCTGCAAGAGTGGGGCAGGCATGGAGCCCGAGAGAGAATTCTTCCAAGCTCCAGCTCACTTGGTCCAAACAGACCTGCCAGTGGCATTGCACTTCTAGAACCTTAACTATCTATGATGGTTTGGTCCTTGTCGAGCCATCCCAGAGAACGGAGTGTGGCCCGTGGGGAAAGCGCCCACCCACCCACCCTGGGTCTGCATGAACCCTCCACGCGTGGTCTCATTCGCTGCCCCTCTCTGCCGTCCCAGATGCTTCAGGGCCCACGTTTCAGGCTTGTCCTCACCAGCGGCCATCAGCCAACACTCAGGGACGTAGCAAATCACCATTCTGCTCGTGCTTTAACTAGGGAAAGCTAGGAGGCCGACTGGGAATGTTTGGGGCCCAAGGAAATTGAGGTCAAGGTTTCTGGAGAGCAGCTTGCTCGCTAGATCTAATTTTGGCCCCAAAGCTTGCTCGGCTGTGCGGTCCAAGTTCAGGTTAGGAGACGTCGGGAACGGCCTTCTGCAGAGAAAGTGCCCCCCCCTCCCCGCAGCCAGCCCCAGTGAGCTGCACGGCAGCCTTCCCAAAACAGTAGGAATTTTTAAAACTTGTTTATTTTTGTTTCTCAACCACTTTATAATGTATTTTTTAATTTATTTTGTAATGTCTTGTTTTTAAGTATTGCTGCTATCCTTGTTATTCTTCCCGTTTTTATTGCCGATTTATTTTGTGAAAGTTGTACACTAATGTTCGGTTTTGTCAAAAATCAAAAGTATTTAAAGAAATACTAGTTCTATTTAATGTGGTTATGGAACCAGCTGGAAACACAAAACAAACTGATTGTACAGCAGGCTGGACCGGGAGGTCAGGTTCATTTTGTTACATATGCAATAAACTCAACTTTACATCTTCGGTGCCTGTTACTTTGGGTGGAAATGAAATTCCAATGTCCTGATAATCCCCTGGGAAAGGGAATCAGTGGTGGGAATGCCAGCAGGGCCTTCTGGGTCCAGGACCAGCACGGGGGTGAGCAGCCATGGTGGCCTGGCCGTCGGCTGGGGGCCAGGCCCCGGGCTTGGCGTTTTCATTCTGCCCAGTGTGGCCGTGGGCTCGGGGACGCCCTCCGGCTCTCGGGGCTTCCCCTGTGGCCCTTTTCCAGCCCCCCTTTGAAGATTCCCCTCCACCAGCGCAAGCCTCGGCCTCCCGCAGGGGCCTTCCGGGGTGCCCTTGACCTGCCCTTGGCTGCCTGCATGTCTCGGGCTGTGCCCTGGCCTTGCACCTCACCTAACTCGCGCCTGGTTTCCTCACCTGTGAAATGGAGACAGCAGCCTCCCTCACGTGTGAAATGGAGACAGCAGCCTCCCTCCTGGACAGATGTTGCGCGTGAAGCGCTCGGAGCGGGGCGGGTGCGGGAGGGCTGCGGCCCCGGCGGTCTTCAGGCCCCTGCATCTCGCTCCTCTCCTGACCAGCCGAGACCGGGGGCAGCCAGGGAGCCTGGGCGGGGACTGGGCGCGCGGGGCTGCTGCTTTGCGGGGAGCTCCCGCCTCGGCGCCGGGCTCTCTCGGCTGTAAAATGAGGCCCAAATCAGAACCTTCGACGATGCCCGCAACACGGCTGGTTGTCACAGCGCTGACACAAGGCCACAAGGCCAGCGGCCAGGGCGGGAGGGCCACCCTCTAATGGGGGGCCGTCCCGCTCCAGGCCCAGGGCTGCGCCCTTGGGGACGCCTTCGCATCCCGTAATGTCCATTTGTCCCCCCTTCCCAGTTCTTTGTTATGAAAAATGATTTTTTTTCCATTTTCCGCGGCCGCCCTTCCCTGCACGCAGCACCCCGGTCTTCCCCCAGGGCAGGCCCTGCCCTTCTCGCGGCTTCGTCCCTCCCGGCCCGTCTAGCCCGCTCCCTACGGCGACCCCCGTCCCTCAGGCCCCCCAGCCCCCCTGCAGGCCCTGCCCTTCCCGCGCGCCCCCCAGCCCCCTCAGGCCCCGTCCCAACAGCTGGAGCTCGGGGCTCCCAGCCAGGCGCCAGGCCCCGGGCTGCCTCCAGCCTCCCGCCGGGAAGCGGCGCTGCGGAAAGGCCGGGCGGAGCCGCGGGCCCAGGGGCTGAGCTGTGGGGCACAAACGCGTTTCCCCCGAAAGTTCACGCCGGCGGGAGGAGAAGCTTCCCGTAGCGACTTAACTGCTCAGCCGTGCGCGGGGAGAGCTGCACGCCTGTGACGGGGACCAAATGCCGCCGGCAAAGCCGGGCTCCCCCGGCCACTCTCAGCCAGAGCAGCCCGCGGGGAGCAGCTCGCCCTCCTGAGGGGAAAGCGCAGGCTCTCGACCTTAACGCCCGGGGAGGCGCCCTTTCCTCCGGCTGTTTCGCCCGGGGCTGCCGGCGAAGCCTCGGGCGCAGCAGCCTCCCCGGGAAGGCGCGACCAGGCGCGACGGGGCAGGCCCGGGCCGACGGCCGCCCCCGCAGGGCCCCTCCCCTGGCCGCGTCCGCCCGCAAGGGCGCTCGGGCACCCCCTTGTCCCCCCAAGGGGTCCCAAGAGCCGATCCCGAGAAAAGAGCGCCTTGGAGGCCCCCACATTCTGGAAAACGAGGGCACCGCTCCCCAGGATCTCTCTCTCCCAGCACTTGCTCCCCGGGCCACAGAAATGACTCCAGCAAGTGCCGGTTTCCACCTTCTGTCCACACAGCCAGAGGCCGAGCTGGCCACAGTTTCTCTCTCTCTACCAAGTGCTTAAAATTCACAGATTACACAGTGGTTCAAATTAAAATCTTGATAGAATTATTATCCTTAGAAAAATGTTTAAAAATGGAAGAATATGTAAATGTGAGTCTTCTAAGTTAACTGCTTTCATTTCATTCTATTTATAGCTAGTATTATAGGATTTTTGTTGTTGATAATAAGTACACTAAATAATCCAGAAATACAGCAATTTTTTTTTGTCTATCTTCCAAAATACTTTTGACCTGTTTTTTTCTTTTTGGTTTTATTGGTGTTATTTAAATGATTACACCATAGCTCAAATGAAAACTTGATGATATAATTCTTAGGATAAGGTTAACAAATGTACATTATAAAAATATCAATCTTATTAATAAATTGCTTGCCTCCTATTTGATTTTTAGCAAACATAAGAATAGTACTTTTGTTTTGCTACTTTACAAGTTTCTTCTATTAATCCACAAATATCAATTTTGTTTATTTCTCTAAAGTAATTTTTAATTTTCTTTCATTTAGTTTCACTGCTGTAGTTAAGTGATTATCCAAGAGATCAAATGGAAATCTGGCAGGAATTATAATTCTTACAAATGTACTTTATTTAAAAGTGAATTTAAATAGCAACTAAAATATACAATATCTGGAATAAATTTAACTGAGGATGACTTGTACATGGAAAACTACAAAATACTGCCGGAAGAGATTAAATAAGACCTAAATAAATGCAAAGACATTCCGTGTTGATGGATTGGAAGACTAAATATTGTTAAGATGTCAGTACTACCCAAAGTGAGTTACAACTTCAATGCAATCCCGAACAAAATTCCAACAGCCTTCTTTGCAGAAATGGAAAAGCCAATCATCAAATTCACATAGGATGTACAAGCGACTGCAGAGAGCCAAAACAATCTTCAAAAAGAACAAAGTTGGAGGTTTCTCATGTCTTGGGTTCAAAACTTATTACAAAGCTATAGTAATCAAAACAGTGTGGTACTGGCACAAGGACAGACAAATAGACCAATGAAATAGAATTAAGTGTTCAGAAATAAACCAATTGTTTTTGACAGAGGAATAAGTCTACTCAATGGGGACAAGTTAATCTCTTCAACAAATGGTGCTGGGACACCTTTCACATGTAAAAGAACGAAAATGGACCCCTGCCTCATACCATATACAAAAATTAAATCAAAATGGATCAACTATCTAAATATAAAAGCTAAAACCAAAAAAAAAAGCCTTAGAAGAAAATATAAGGGAAATATCTTCAGGATTTTATATCAAGCAGTGGATCCTTTGACTTTACACCAAAAGCATGAGCAGCAAAAGAAAAAAAAGATAAACTGAATTTCATCCAAAATAATTGTGCATCAAAGTGAACAAACAACCTATAAAATGGAAGAAAAATATTTGGAATCCATAAATCTGATAATATCCAGGATATAAAAATAATTCCTATAGCTTAACAAAAAGAAAAACAAACCCAATTAAAAACAGACAAAGAACTTGAAGACATTTCTCCAAAGAAGATACATGAATGGCCAATAAGCACTTGAAAAGATGCTCAATATCAATAGCACAATGAAATACTTACTAAAATGGCTATTATTTTAAAAACTGAAGATAATGAGCATTGGAGAGGATGTGGAGAAACAGGAACCCTCGTGTCTTGGTGGGAATGTAAACTGGAGCAACTGCTGTGAAAAAAAGTAGGACAATTCCTCAAAAAGTTAAATATAGAATTACCAAATAACTTGGCAATCCCACTTTTGGGTATATACACAAAAGAATTTAAAGCAGGAATTGAAACAGATATTTGTACACCAATGTTCATGGCAGCATTATTTACAACAGCCATATGTCCATCAGTGGATGGATGGATAAAGAAAATGGGACATATACACACAATGGGTTATTCAGCCATAAAAAGGAATGACGTTCTGATAGTTATTACAACATGGGTGAACACTGAAGACATCATGTTGAGTGAAATAAGCCAGGCACAAAAGAACAAATATTGTATGATCTTACTTATATGAAGTTACTTGAATTTGCAAATTCATAGAGACAGTTCACAGGAAACCAGGGGCTGGAGGGGAGGTGGGGATTGGGGAGTTACTGCTTAATGGGCACAGAGTTTCTGTTTGGGTTGATGGAAAAGGTTTGGTAATGGATAGTGGTGATGGTAGCATAACATTGTGAAAGTAACACCACTGAAATGTACACCTGAAAATGGGAAATTTTATGTTGTATGCGTGTTAGCATAATAAAAACATTTGAAAAGCAACCCTAGAACCATACAGAGTGAACCCTAATGTAAAACTATAGACTTACGTTCATATCTAATATCATCAGTTCACCAGTTGTAACAAATGTGCCACACTAATGCAAAACGTTAATAATTGGGAAAACCGTGTGTGTGTGTGGGGGGTAAATTTTTGTAAATCTACAACTGCTCTAAAAAATAAAGCGTATTTTTTTAAAAGACTGAATGAATTTCACGAGTCGTTTTCTTTTTTCCTGTGTCACAAGAATGTACACAAGAATGTTCCCAATGACCTGACCTGCAGGAAGTTTCCCAAGCAACCCCAAAGGCCATTTCTGTTGAACCAAAGGCTGGATTTATTCTGGTTTTTAAACTAATATCCTTGCTTAAGTAAATGTAAGCTTAAAATTGTAAACATTTACACTTGTGTTTTTGTAAATTATAACTCAATAAAAAGTAAAGTGAAAATATGTAGGGAGTGGATGTGGCTCAAGTGGTTGAGTACCCACCTCCCACAGGGGAGGTCCCAGGTTCAGCTCCCAGTTCCTCCTGGAAAAACAAAAACAAAAACAAAAAAACAGAAACAAACAACAAGAAAAACAAACAAACAAAAAACAACTCAGGGAAGCCGGTGTGGCTCAGTGGTTGAGCACCAGCTTCCTGCACACAAGGCCCCGGGTTCAATTCCTGATCCCGGTACCTCAAAAAAAAAAAAAAAAAAAAAAGTGTCCTAACAGTACTTGCCTCAAATGGTGTGTCACAAATCGGGGGCCTTCCCCTCCTCAGCTCCTGAGCTGCCAGCTTCCCTTGGGGCCAGCACCCAGCACCGCCATGCTCAGGTTAGAAACCTGAGCCGCGTGGCCACCGAGGCACCTGCGCAGGGCCTCCTGGCGCAGTCCTTGCTCTCGGCCTTAGAGCGGAGCCCAGGAAACTTTCTTCACTGGGAAACGCTCTCCTGCCCTGGCCATGCAAAGGCACAGCTTGGCCAGCTGCAGTGGAGTTCTCCAGTCTTCACAGTCTAAGGGCGCAGTCCCCACGAGACTTCCTCACTTCAGGCCAGGTGGCTCAAACCCACTAGACCACTCTGAGGCCTGACAACCCACTAGAATGACTCTCAGAACTCTACATAGGATTACAGTTGTGTTAGAACAAAAGGATACAAGTTAGCACCACCCAAAGGAAGAGGCACAAGGGGCAGAGGTTGGGAGGGTCTACCGTGGGGCTTCCAGCCAGCTCGCTCCTGCAGTCACCAGTGGCTGACAAGAGTGCTGCCACCCGGATGCTCACCCCGCCCCCGAGCCTTTGCTGTCCACAGCTGTCATTGCAGTTTGATGACAACTGTCCACAGGACTGACCTTTGGTCTCTGGCCCCTCCAGCGGTCAAAACTAATCCTGTGGGGACCAAAGCCCCCATCGTACATCACACCATCAGGCTGGCTGGTGGCCAAAGTCCCCAAAGAAAGACACTCCTATCAGGCAGGACCAGTCAAGGACCTGGAGATCCTCTCCACAGCCCAGGCTAATTCTTTACCACGCAAAAGAGAAAGCAGAGGAGGTGGGTGGTCCCTGCTGCAGGAGGACCAGGGCCTGGGGCTGCAGGAGGACCAGGGCCTGG
>JAKSZT010053786.1:1184901-1323325 GCA_026826555.1 Tolypeutes matacus
GCTGCAGGAGGACCAGGGCCTGGGGCTGCAGGAGGACCAGGGCCTGGGGCTGCAGGAGGACCAGGGCCTTGGGCTGCAGGAGGACCAGGGCCTGGGGCATGTGTCAGCAGTGGGCAGGGGCTGGCTCGTGCCCCCAGGAGCCTGGCATGGGACCCGGCCATGCCCCCCCAGGAGCAAGACGCCCGACCCCGGTCACCCACCACCACCTTGACATCTTCCAGGATGGGACGGAAGCACTGCAAACTCAATGTGCCCGACATTAAAATCCTGGTTTTGTTTCTCCTAAACTTCCCAGTTTTTTCCACTTCACTTAATGGCAATTCCATTCTTCTCGTTGCTCAGGTCAAATGCCTTAAGCATCCTGGACTCCTTTCTTTTTTTCTCACATGCCACATAGCATTAAATCCTGTTGGCTCTGCCTTCAGAATAAAATTTGATTTGAAAAAATTATATATATATATATATAAAACCAGAAACAGTCCCCCTCTCACCAGGCCCACCTCCCACACCTGCCTGTCGTCTCTAAGCAAGCTTTGCAGTTCTCCTCACTGGGCTCCAGCTCCCACCTGCACTTCACTGGAGGCTGTTCCTGACCCAGGGGCCAGGCCCTCGGACAGCCCCGGAGTCAGGCTGTGCCATTCCTCGGCCCAGAGCCTTAAGGTTTCCACTCACAGTAAAACTCAAGCCTCACCACAACTAACAAAGCCCAATCAATCCACCACGGTCCACTTCTGACCTCGAGATCACTCTCGCCCTCATTCACACAGCTCCACGGATTTACTGCCAGCTGCTCAACAAAGCAGTCTCAACCCCACCTCTGGGCCTTAGCTCTCTGCTCTCCTTGCCCAGGCAGCTGCAGGGCCGGCTCACTCTGAAGCCAAGCAGACGCCCTCCCTGCCTAAGCTGGTACCCCCACCCCACCTGTTTCTCCCCCTCACACACGTGGTTCCTTTTTATCACATTCCCAGTTGTTTTTTTTTTTCCCCCCTTCTTAGCTTTGGGTTCCATCAGGAAAAGTCATCTGTGGTGGACTGAATTATTGTCCCCCAAAGATCTATTACCTCAAATCTCAGAATATAATCTTGTTTGGAATAAGGGTCTTTGCAGAAGCAATTAAGGTAAGTATTTCAAGATGAGATCATGATGCCTCCTAAGAGACAGAAAAGGAGAAGACAGCCATGGAAAGATGGAAGCAGAGCTGTGTCCACAAGCCAAGGAAGGCCAAGGATGGCTAGCACCAGAAGCTGGGAGAAAGGCATGGAATGAATCCTCCCTCAGAGCCTCCAGAAGGAACCAACCCTGCTGCCCTCTGACCCCCACAACTGTGAGAGAAGAAACTTTCAAGCCCTAGGCTTGTGGCCATTTGTCCCAGCTACCTGCACTGGGGTACACCTGATCTTTTTCTTCAGTGTCTGTCTCCCCCACCAGCACACAGCCCCAGGAGTTTCCCCAGAGTCTAGAACAATCCCTGGCACACAGTACATGCTCAATAAATTCTTGTCAGCAGACAGACTAAATGGATGAGATTCCTAACTGAAGGTGCCCTGTAGGAGCTATCGAGAATCCTTGTGCCGGCTGGGCTGCTGGGAAAGAGAACCCAAATGCTGATGCGTTTCACGCTCCACAAAACTCAGTCACATCCGTGATGTCATTCGAGTTTCAGTGATGAAAGACAGCACATGTGACTGGTGCCACACACCCGGCTTCATGTACCAGGGTGGGCTTGTGGGTTAGTCGCCTCTATTGTCCCTACCTCCACCTCATCTGAAATAGGAGCTCATGGCAGGGGGGTAGGATAGGCAGGTGCATGCCACTCTGCACCGAACCTCGATGCCTACCTGCTGCAGGGAACAGGTCCTAGTGGAGGGAGGAGCCAAGAGACAAGGTCTGTGTTCTGCAGCAAACCTGAGTGCCCATGTAGTACTAGAGACACCCCAAGTACAGGGAGTTGGGGTCACCGAGCTTGAAAGCTGAGCTTCGAGAAGGAAATGGCCAAGGAAAGGGCAGGAAAGGAATTCCAGGCAAGCAGAGCAGCAGGCAGGCACGAGGCAGGAAAACTGGGGCAGGAGGCTGACATCAGCCCAGGCAGGATAAATCTGTCACGGAAGTTGGCAACCACCACAAATCAGGACTATTCCAGAGAGCCAAGTTTTGATCCTTCTCCAGCACTCTACTGTTGACATTATTCAAAGCAAGGGCGTGGGCCGGGGGCCAGCACACAGCTCTGCGGCTGTTGTCCAGCTCGTTCTCTGCAGCAGGGCCGCCTGTTATCTACCCATCATCTCCTTTTCGCCATGTCAGGTGACAGCAGTGTATCCTGTTGCACTTTAACTTGCATTTCTTTGGTCACTGGTGAGCTTGACCACCTCTTTGTAGAATTGTTGCCATTCAAATGTTTCCTACTGTGAATTACTGATATTTAAAAAGTACGTTTCAGGGAAGCGGCTGTGGCTCAATCAGTAGGGCTCCCGTTTGCCATGTGGGAGGCCCCGGGTTCGGTTCCGGGGGCCTCCTGGTGGGGGCGGGCTCGTCCGCATGGCGTGGTTGGCTGACCCGGCGAGCACAGGCAGCGGGAGGGGGATAAATGAATAAATAAATAAAATCTTTAAAAAAAAAAATAAAAAAAATAAAAAAATAAAAAGTACGTTTCTTGCCTTTTTTCCCTTGTTGGTCTGTAGTCTCCTTTATAAACCTAGATATCTCTGGCTGGCTTAGATATTGCAAATATCTTTTCCGAGATTGCAGCCTGTCTTCTATTTTCAATGCTTTCAAACAGAAACTTCAGTCACATCCATTTATTTTTCACTTTGTTATTTTTCAGAGTCTTGTTTAAGAAGTCCCCATGTATAAAGGCTTTATCCGACATTTAAAAAATTGGTTTTATAGTTTTCCTTCTGCATTTGGATAGTTCATCTCGCATTCACATAGAACATGGTTTATGTTATGGATCCAATTTTCCCCCTTCTGTGTCAGTTTATCCAACACTATCACCTAAATTCCTTTCCCCACTGATTTATGGGGCCACCTCATTATATATCAAATCTTCTATTTGGGTATGTTTCTAGCTTTTTATAAGTTGAACTTTTTATACCTGGCAATTTCGCTGAATTACCTTCTTCACACGTTCCTGTTTATGTTGTTGGGTTTTTGGCAGAGATGACAGTCATCTCTTCTAACCCTCCTCGCCCTGGTACAGCCCTCCGGCAATCAGTACGAGTCGACGTGAGCAGTCTTGTGATTCTACAGCGACTGGAGCTAATGCTTCTCAAGTGACAAGTGGGGCCTGCTGTTCTCAGCAGACCCCACTGGGTGGGGGACTTTCCATTCTTGAGTGTGGCCATTTTTAGAGACCCCAGCCTCCTGCACCGTCGCCTTGTGGGCTCCTTGCTGGCTTTGCCACTGGCCCTTCAGGCTATGAAAAGTTCTCAGTAGCGGCTGCCTTGTACACGTTCTCTAGATGGGTGTTTTGAGGGCCCTTTTTGCTTTCCTTCTTCATCTGTATGTTTTTTTTCTTTATCTTCAATAAGGATGAAGGCAAAGACTCGGATTAAGGCAGCTGCCGTGCCACCGTCCTCTGCCTCCTGATGTGGGACCGACTTCGTGATGTCCACTCTGGTCCCCCACTCGGCACCAGAGAGACTTCTCTAGACACCAAGTGGAGCCCTTCATTGCCCGTCCTTCTGCCTTTCCGTGCCCTTCCAGCGCACCTGGGCAGGCAAGTCCTCACCTTGCTCTCCGCCGTCTGGCCCGAGCACCTCCCTGGACCTTGCTGAGCTCCGAGCTCTGCCTGCTCCGCACCCACCGCTGTCTGCCATCACCAGCTTCCCACACCTCCCAGACACCATGCTTCACACTGAACACACTCCCACCTGACTCCCCACCCTGTGGCAAAAGAAAATTTTAAGAAGTGTCATCAGTTAGAGAAACAGCCATACACATGCAAGAGAAGAGCTTTAAACCAAGAAGCCTGGCAAGCCGCTGGCAACCCTCTTTAACGCCCACTCCCCTTAGCGCTCAGCAAGGATGCCACTTACTCAGAAACCTTCCCAGATCATGCCCTCCTCCCAGACCCTGGGTCCAGTTACCTTATTGAATGCCCACAAACCCTCCCACTTCTTCTCTGTCGTTCCCAACATTTATCTGTGGGATTCTGAGTGCCAGACTGCGAAGCTCTGCGTGGGTAGAGGCCGTACCTGCCCCCGCCCTGTCTCCCCCGCTCTGAGGCACCACCACATTTGCCCACACCAGGGCACCACCTCTAAACGGCCTGTCCTGTGTGCCTCATGGGTACAAGTTGAGATCCACTGACATAAATGTTCAACAAGCATTTAAAAAATAAAGAATGGTTCAAACTTTTTCACCAATTCGCATTTAGGGAGCAGCAGGCAGGGCCGGCGATGAGAGCAGGGCGAGTGCAGCCCCGGGGCGCGCCGGCAGCGCAGAGCTCATTCCATGGAAGGTGGCAAAAGACCAAGGCTCCAACGTGATCTTCCCGATACTTCTGCCATCTGAAGCACTGGCAGGCTGGGTGAAAACGAGCACGACGAGTCCTGTGAAAGCTTTGCTCCCCCTCTCCCAGCACTGCTAATATGCTGAAGAAGAAGAGCTCTCCCAATACTGCCATCCCCCACCTACCCCCCTCAATGCCTCAAGGAAAAGCAGCAGTAAGAAACTCGAACACTTCTGAAAATGAAGAAGGTGAAAATGAATCCGTAAAAAGGAGTACTAAAAAGCCAGGGAAGGCACGGATGTTGCTCAAATGGCTGGGCGTCCGTCTCCCATATGGAGGGACCTGGGTTTGATCCCCGGGACCTCCCGGTAAAAAATTAAAAATTAAAAAAATTCAGGGAAAAAACCCAAGCCCATTATTAATGAATCTGAAAGCACTGAAGAAAGTGATCTAAGAAGAAAAGTTAAGCCAGCAGAGAAAGTAAGTATACAACATGAATCTATTTCAGCTATAGCATCTTCAGAGCTTTCAGAAAAACCAGCTGAATCATCACTCCTAAAAACACAGGATCCCCTGGTGCCAAATCCTTTGTTGAAAAAGAGATCCTGGCAAAAGAAAGTCAACAGAAAGCTCAGAAAAAAGAGGAAGATGTCTCACGGCAAAAGGAAGAAGTCA
Organism: Tolypeutes matacus; assembly: GCA_026826555.1. Taxonomy (NCBI): domain Eukaryota; kingdom Metazoa; phylum Chordata; class Mammalia; order Cingulata; family Chlamyphoridae; genus Tolypeutes; species Tolypeutes matacus. The sequence continues at coordinate 1,190,027 of JAKSZT010053786.1, forward strand.
AGAAGTGAAGCCATAGATTCAGACAACAATACTTCCAACTGCGTGTTTGGTGTCCAGATGGACAGAAAACTAGTGACATCATGGAGTTGGACGTTGTTTTTGAGGAAACACTCCTAGAGTATAAACAAAGAATAGAATCTAAAATCCGTATGAAAGCCATCAACAAATTTTATTCTAGTATTAAAGAGGAACTCATCGAAATTGCTTAAAGAAGTGCAGATGTTGAAAAATCTGAAAAGGAAGAATGCTAAGATTATTTCAGATATTGAAAAGAAAAGGCCACGTTTGATTGAAGTCCAGGATGACAACCTGGGTTAGGACCACAGTTGAAACAGCTACCAATAAAATAGAGATGAACTGAAGAAGAGAAAATCTTCACTTAGGATACAGCATTCTTCTTGTCTAACTTAAAACAGCTTCATCAGGATTATTCAGACATTCAAGAAAAAGAGCCAAACATTAAGGAAATGTATGATCCACGCAGCCTTCCAGCTTTGTTACTAAAAGCAAGAAGGCTTTTGGGAGCAGAAAGCCATCTGCAAAATATCAACCACCAACTAGAGAAGCTGCTTGACCAGGACCGAGATAACCAGTCTACTAAAACGTGCTGCTGTAAGATTAGCCTCAGGTTAATGTGTCTTTATTTCTTAAAACTGTACTTTCATAAATAAAAGTTTTTTGAAAAACAAACAAACAAAAACACTTGCATTTAACCAAAAAGCTGCCCTTGTTTCCATCTACCTGGATAAACAGCATTAAAAACCAACCAAGCGTGCTCGCTCGCTCTCTCTCTGTCTCTTTAAAGTAGTCTCCTGACTATGTTAACTCGAACCCGGCCCTACGGCTCTCTTTGAAAATTTACAGTTTCTTTAGATCTATTTTCTATTTTATTTTACAATTTTTCAATAAAGGTGTTTCTAACAAACAGCTGAAAAAACAAAACAAAACAAAAAAACCAACCAACCAACCAACCAACCAACCCTGTTAATTGAGTCTTGACTTCCTCCCTAGGAAGAAAACAGGGGGGCCAGTTACAGATCCTAACGATGTTCTTCCAGTTAACAGTCTCCTCAGTGTCTCCCCAAGTCAGGGCGGCCCGATTACGGGAGCCTCCAGCAGCGCCGTATTTGGAGACTGAATAGAAAACACCAAAGCAATACTGATTCATTTAGCAAAAGTAACCGTTTTTCAAAAGGGAAAAAAAGTGATAAAATCATGTCTTAAATAAATTACTGAATTGCCATACTCAAGGAGAAAAACAAAAAACAAAGCCAGGGAAGGGAAAAAGTTGACAAATGCGTCCTTCCCCAGGGTTAGACCAGGACGTCACTCAGTCCGGCTGTGCCGGGGGCAGGAACTGAGGAGGCCCACGTGACCAGGCCTCGTGTGCCGGCCGCAGGGGAGCCCTGGGAGCTCCACAGCCCAGAGCCTCCAGGGCCTTCTGGAATCCCAGGACAGCTGTTCCAGCACCTGCCTCCTGCCCAGCGGTGCCTCCAGCTGTGCCCCGTGGGGCCCCCAGCCCAGGCCTGGGTTCTCCAACAGGGCTGCACCGAGGCCTGCTCAGCCAGCCGAGCTATGCACACAGAATGCAGAAGCAGGTTGTCTCTGACCATGCCACAGTAAGACCCAACGTCCAACCAGTGACTGGAAAAACAGGTCCAAATCCAATGTTCCTTCTACAAAACACCATCCACACATCTCTGCAAACAGAGTCCTAGCAGACTCTCTCTGAGCACAGAGCGACCTCGACCATGTCCTCCTGAGCCGGCTCAGTAAGCCTTTGGCGCAGACAGCGAAGAGCTCTCAGGAGAGCTCGGGCCCAACGTGGGCCGACAGCTGCCAGTATGCAACCACCTGTCCTTTTCGATGCAGTCCTGTTTCAGGGACCCAAGACAGTTTCTTGCAGACAGACCTCTGTGTCATCGTAAAAAACTCACAACTGGTTCCAGAGAGACTGCGAGAGCCACGGGATTCTACTCACGGCACAGGGTGGTGGGCCGGAGCCAGGCTGGACCAGGTTCAATGGGAGTTTCTCCACGAGTAGTTCTGGGAGCCTGGACAAGCTACTTGCCCACTCGGCGCTGGAAATCCCTGATGTGTAAAATGGAGAGCACCCCTCCAATCTGGTCGGCCATCTAGGCTGTGAGGCCCAGGGATAATATAAAGACCTTGCCTGTTTGCCAGCTGCTGGGTCGGACACCACACGCTGCCCTGCTCAAACAACAAGAATTTATTGGCAATCAAGGTACGAGCAGGCCATGCTTTCTCCCGGAGCCTGCAGTGTTCTGGTGCTGGCTTGCCACAGTCCTCAGTGTCCCTGGCTTGTAGGTGCACCTCGGCCCCGTCACATGGCCACTTTCTCATTCTCTGGCTTCTCCAAGTTTCCTCTGCTTCTAAGGACTTCCGACAGGTTGGATTAAGGTCCACCCTGATTGGTGAAGGTCCTATCTACCAGGCAGGACTCGAGTGTGTCTGGGCAGACACAATTCCATCTACCACAGGCCTCCAATCCCACCTGCTGCAGCAGATGCACGACCAGGCTCTAAACCAGCAACATGAGTAAGGTTGAAAGCTTCAGCTGCTTCCACCACACCTGGCTGCGCCCTTGGGCAGTGATCTCAAGCTGCAGGCATCGCCTATCACTGGGGGGCACAGGGCAGGCACAGTGGCTGGGGAGAGCCGAGGGCTGAGAGATGGGGCCTTGCTGTCCTGGCCCCACTATTGTGCTAAGAGTGGTCCTCCTCTCTGCACACTTAGTGCTTCCCAACTAGGCAAGTCCTTTAAAATGCTGAATCCAGAATTTTAGGACCAAAGGCGCGCCTGTGCCCCTCCCTTGTCCTGCTTTGCCATAGTCATCCTGTGGCCACCAGAGCACGTAGTCCTGACTCCCCCACCATCCGAGGGCAGGGGCTCTCCTGCTTTGCTCGCTGCAGCTCCCCTGGAGTGTAGACAAGAGAAGTCTACAGCATGGGTGGGCTGAAGACAATGCGCTTGTGTAGTTGAGAGCACTGAGAGGGGCTCTAAGCCTTGGAAACACCGGCACGGGTGTGTGCGCAACTTCGAGCTGAGGTCTTTGGCAGAGGGAGCACGGGCCACCTGCCCCTCCCCTGCATACCCACCAGTGTGGTGTGGTCACCCTACGGTGCATGGAAATACATAAAAAGCGCCGAGAGAATGCCGGAGAGCCCTGGGTCCACTCTTCTGCCAAGGCATGGCCAGGAGTCCACGTCGCCGTTACAAAAGCACCTTCTGCACGTTGGTTCAGACCTGAATTCCAAGCCAAGCACACATCTGTGTCCAAGGGGACGCCGTGCCTGGCCCAGGTGCTAAGTGGTGCCCAGGTGTCGGACATCTCACAGGAACAAGCCTTTTAATACACATAAAGGACGGCCAATCCTTTTATAAAATATTTATTCTAAAAAAATCACACTGTACAAATTTAGATAGAACATTCTCAATGCACAGATTTATAAAATGTGAACATAACAGAGACTGGAGCTAACGGAAGAACTTTTGTTGTTTTTGTTTTGTTTTGTTTTGTTTTTTTAATTAGGAAAGAAGTGATTTTCTTCAGGTACAATGATAGTAAATGTCTAGAAGACATCAAAAAGCCAGTCGATAGAAAGCCTAAGACTCACCTGCCAACTCTTACATTTCTGTTTTCTCTCAGTTGAATCCAAATCCAAAATGCACAGAGGAATGGCATTTCCCACAGGCAACAAAGCCTTGTCTATCCATGTCACCCAGCCAGAATCCCAAAGCATTTACATACAGCATAAAGGTTTGTGCTTAGAGAAAAATCAGCACAATCTGTTCATCATTTTCAGTTTCTCTAACAAAGTGGATTTTCTGTACACTTGTTACAAAGTTCTGTACAAAGCAAAAAGCCCCTGGAAGGTGGTACTTCTCAAAGAGTTAAAAATGGACCGTACGGAACTGTGTTCTACAGTTCAATCTGTACATTCACACGGAGGGAAGAATATGATAAAAAAAAAAAAGAATCCACAAAGAAAACCCAGACTGGAGAATCCTGGTTTCTTAAAAAGTTATTTTAAAAGCTTACACCAAGTTTCTAGTTGCCTAGCCATCATCACAGTTCAGCTGCTCCTAAAACTAAAGTCACCCTCTTTCACATACCATCAGGAAAACACTGCAACCCAGTGAAACTGCAGGGCTTCTGTGGATAAAGTTAACAACGAGGCAGAGAGAAGAACTGTGCCGCCAGGGGGTCCGGGCAGCGGCCGTGCTCACAGCCACGGGTGCCAGGCAGGGTCCATGCGGCACAGGTTGTCCAGGCTGTTGGCCGCGGCCACCAGGGTGCTCACTTTGCTCTCTCCACCTTCAAACTGGGCGAGGTTGTGCAGGCGGGTCATGATGGCGGTGACAGCTTTCTGGACCAGGGACACCAGCTGCTGGCTGTCCATGTTCTCCGGCTGCCCAGCTGCCGAGAGAGGGGAGGAGGTGTCCTCCTGTGTTTTTTTGTGCCAAGCGATTATTTCATCCCGAAGCACGGTTTTCAGAATGCCGTCCACCTGTGTGAAGGAGAGGGCAAGAGGACCTGCTCAGCTGGACTGTGCACTGGAGTCCCCTCCTGTCACCCCAGCACCCAGAGCACATGTGTGTGCCATGAAGATGCACCGAGGACAGTGCACAGAAATAGTTAACAATAAACCTGAAAAGCCAGAGAGGGAAGTGTGGAGGGAGAAGCAGAAAATACCGACGGCCCCGTGAGAGCGACAGCAGCTGGAAGGAGCTGTTAGGATGAGGGGGGTTGGCATTCCCAAGGGACTGAGCTGGGGGTGGGGGGCACTGCTGGAAGGTTGGGGTTGGTTGCCCCAGCGAGAGACAGACACCATTGGGAAGGGGGACGCAGGCCGTGTGACTGGAGGACATGGTGTGGAGACACAGGGAAGTTCTTCAGTGGCAGAGCTCCTAGCAAGGAGGACAAGGAAGGGGTGCAGGCTGGCGGCAGGCACAGCTGGCGTGTGGTGATGGGCTTACAGCACAACAGGATGACAGGTGCTGAAGTAACAGCAGCTGCTTCCCAGACTTTGCGACCACTGCCAGGGTCACCAAGCCACAAAATGAACCCCTTTAAAGCTAACAGGCACGAATAGAAAGCCGGCAGCCAGCAGGGTAGCGCTTTTCTCTGTGCTCACGTATCTGCCCCACAGGGAGTAAGGATCCACAGAGAGCTGAACGGGGGCTCTCCACAGCCGAGTATGACGGAGACTGAGTGCAACGACTGCCTATGGGTGCTTAAGAAAGAGGGGGACAGGACAGGCGCAAACCAAGGGAGAGGCCAGGAAATGGTAGCTCTCAGAGAGGTCCAAGGGTGTGGTGGGTGCTTGTGCCCTAGAGAGGGGCAGCGGGAAAGACCAGCAGTGGCTGGTGGGGCAGGGGCAAGGACTGAGAAGATGGAGCCAGTGGAAGGTCACAGGAGGAAGCGAGGAGGGGCCGGGGCCCCACACTGGGATCGCCACACTAACCACTTCACACTCTGCCAGTCCTCGCCACAGCCCGAGTAAGAGAGGTGCCACCCTACAGAGAATGCTTCTGCCCTTTTACACCCGTAAGGTTTGCAAAATGAGAATCAGGAGATGGAAGGTAGCTTTCCAGGGGAGTAAACACAACTGAACATGCAGTGGTGATGGGGATTATCTGTGGAGGCTTTCAGCTTTTTTTAGACTGGTTTCCTCAACATCCGAAACACTTCTGGGCAGGAAACATTTTAAAACCCATTTTCCCAAATGAATAAACCTTATTTTTCCTTTGTCTGTCACACGTTTGCCCACTTTCTGTTTTGCTAAGAAAGAGGCATTTAACTGTGCACCAGTTTCTTTCCCACAGAGGAACGCCCCAACTGCTACCGTTAAGAACAGCTGGAAAAAATGTTTTCATGCTCCTCCAGGGCGCCCCAGTCTAGCTCTTTAACTTGACGTCCTGCTTCCTCGTTGGCAGAGCTGCAGGTCCTGCAAGGCCAGGCAGACCACGGCCTACCTTAAAGTTGGGCTGGGCGAAGCACCGGGCAACGGCGATCATGGAGGCGGTCAGAGGGCCAGAGACGCCGATGGTGGTCAGGAATTCAGAGATGTTGGGTGTGAGGCGAAAAGGGACAGGACGGTTGGCATCTAAGTCTCCAGTCGCGTCGTTGATATCAAATCGGAAGTAGGCAACATTCAGTTTGCCAGTATCCTACATTTCAGATGGAGATGTTTTAGGAGCATAGACAGCAGAATGTAAAAGGTCAAGGGACAGGTCTGGCTGTTCATACCAAATTACCTGAGCGATCTGTAGCATCTCGGGGTTGAGTCTATTTAAATGCAAGACAAACTCTGCAAAGCCTATCAGGGCCAGCTGGATGGTGAACATCTTCCGGAAGGTCCAGTAGTCTGTGGCGTTGGGGAACGTGTGCAGAGCCCACTCTTTCAGCATGCTGCGTGGCACCATGTTACTCTGGACTTCCTTGAGAATGTCTCGAAGAACCTGAAGTAATTATAATTACAGGGTAATGAGTAAGTGCATTTCTACCTTAAAAATAGATAAAATGGATAAGACAGACAGACAGACTGGCCAACTCACCACTAGCCCCCCTCTGTGAAATAAGAAATTTACATTAAAAAAAAAAAAAAAAAAAAATTTAGCCTGGGGAAGCTTTCCCAACATTCAAATAGCAGGATATATATATACCCCATGACTCTTTCTTCTAATTCACTAATGGATGATTTGTTTCTTCTTTTTCAAAAGGTTGACTCTAAAATTGTAATTTCTTATTAGCACCAGTAGAGTGAATTTTGTTGACAAGTACAGGTGGCATGTTATCTGACTGTATTCAGGGCTACACATGAGTATTCAATTTCCCTCCACGTCTCATGCTAGAAAGCACTGATGGGGATGTGTAGATAAAAGCCTTACTTGCAAGATGTGGTATTTGTCTTACCAAGGATGTAAGTAAATATCTGAAAACTACTCCACACATGCTAACTACAGAACATAGGAGGCCAATTAACCAAAGAGCAAAAGTACAGGTGAAACCAATGACACTGCTTCAAATCAGAGGCCATTAAAGATAAAAAAAACTGAAGGAGCTGATCTAAAAATACAAAAGATGTTACCTAACACCTACCCAGCAAGAAATATGAAGGGAGTTCTTCAGGCTGAAACAAAAGAACACTAAACAGTAAATGAAATTCACACAGATAAAGAGTACCAGGTAAGGCTACTTACTACATGGCTAAATACACACGACTGTATAAATTTTTGGTTTGTAATTCTTTCCTTCTCCTGATTTAAAAGACAACTGCATAAATCTCTGTTGATGGGCTTGTAACATATACAGATATAATTTATCTGGCAATAATAAGACAAGAGCAGACAGGGAAGAGAGAGCTATGCTGGAGCAAAGTTACCAACTCGATTCCAAAGTTCCAAACTAGATTTTTCAAGGTAAGATGTTATTTGTAATCTGCAGGCCAATTAGTAAGCAAATAACATTCAAAGACAGAAACAAAGGGATTAAAATGGTACACCAGAAGACACCTACACAACACAAAAAAAGGCAGTAATGAGGACTAGAGGAAGGAAAAAAAGATATTAGAAATACAGGAAACAGCAAATAGCAGACAAATCCCTACCTTACCAGTTATTACACTAAACATAAATGGAATATTCAAATGGGCAGCAAATGATTTCTCAGTATAAGTATATCCCAAATATTGCACAGGATGTATTTATACTAAAGAATTGTGTGTTGCTTAAGTGCAAACTTAAACCAGGTGCCCTGTATTTATTAATTATTATTTTTAAAAAAGATTTATTTATTTACTTTATCCATTTTAAACCCCCCCTTCCCCACTTGCTGTTTTGTGTCCATTTGCTGGGCAATTCTCTATGTCTGTTTCCTGCCATCTCTTCTCATCCTCCTCCTCCAGTCTTCACCAGGATTCGATCCTGGAGACCTCCGATGTAGGAGAGAGGTGTTCTGCCACCTGTGCCACCTCGGTTCCTGGTTTTCAGAACTTTCAGAGCATCTCGTCTTGTCTCTCCCCTGCGTCTCTCTCCTGTTACATCATCATCTTGCTGCATGGCTCCCGGGGCCTGGCGGCTGACCGACACACAGAGCCTGGCAGCCCATGTGCCTTCCATATATATGTATTTTTTTTTTTCATTTTTTATTTTTTTACTGGGAGGTCCCAGGGATCGAACCCAGGTCCCTCCATATGGCAGACGGATGCCCAACCATTTGAGCCACATCGTCGTCCCCCCCACACCCGGGATTTATTTATTTTTCTCCACTTCCTTGTTTGCACTTGCTGTGTCTGTTCATCTTTCTTGTTTCTTTAGGAGGCACTGGGAGCCAAATCCAGGACTTCCGATGTGGAAGGGAGGTGACTAATGGCTTGAGCCACCTCTGCTCCCTGCTTTGTTCTGTCTCTCATTATGTTTTTTCTTCTTGTGTTTCTTGTCGTGTCAGCGCACTGGGCCTGCCCGTCGCGCCAGCTCACTGTCTTCTTTAGGAGGCACCAGGATCCGAACCAGTGACCTCTCGTGTGGTAGGTGGAAGCCCAGTTGCCTGAGCCACATCCGCTTACCTGCCCTGCATTTTTTTTTTTTTTTTTTACCGGGAGGTCCCGGGGATCGAACCCAGGTCCCTCCATATGGCAGACGGATGCCCAACCATTTGAGACACATCTGCCCCCCATGCCCTGCATTTTTATAATTAGATCTGGCAGCCCTACTTCCTGGCCATTCATTCTACACCTAGGTATTTACCCAAGAGAAATGAAAACACATGATCCACCAACATCCATAGTGGCTTGGTCTGTAACAACCTCAAAATGAAAACATCAGGGAAGCGGATGTGGTGACTGGACTCCCATCTACCATGTAGGAGGTCTGGGATTCGATTCCCGGGGCCTCCTGGCCCGTGTAGGAGAGCTGGCCCATGTGGAAGAGCTGGTGCAGCAAGATGACGCAACAAGAAGAGACACAGAGGAGAGACAACAGGAGACACAGCAGAACAGGGAGCTGAGGTGGTGCAAAAAAGATTGAGCACCTCTCTCCCACTCCGGAAGGCCCCAGGATCTGTTCCTGGTGCTGCCTAAAGAGAATACACGCAGATACAGAACACACAGTGAATGGACACAGAGATGCAGACTGTGGGGGGTATAAATCAATCAGTCTCTCTCTCTCTCTCTCTTTTTTTTTTTTTTTTAAGATTTTATTTATTTATTTATTTATCCCCCCTTGCTGCTTGTGCTCGCTGTGTCCATTTGCTGTGCGTTTTTGTGTCTACTTGTCTCCCTTTTTTGCGCCATCTTGCTGTGTCAGCTTACCACACCGCATGGGCTGGCTTGCCTTCACCAAGAGGCCCCGGGAATCGAACCCGGGGCCTCCCATATGGTAAACAGGAGCCCTATCGATTGAGCCACATCCGCTTCCTTTTTTTTTTTTTTTTAAAAAAAAAGGAAATGTTGGAAACGTCAATGAACAGAGGAATGAAGAAGCAAACTAGTATATCTGTATCCATACCACGGAATAGTACTCAGCAATAGAAGAAAGAACTACTGGTAGACAAGAACACAAATGAACATAGAAACTGTAATGGTAAGTAAGGAAGCCAACAAAAAGACATACTGAAATGAGTTCATATATATAAAATTCTAGAAAAAGCAAAATAATCCACAGTGACAGAAAGCTAATCATGGGAAGCAGATGTGGCTCAAGCAGTTGGGCACCCGCCTACCTCCAATCCAGCTGGACCTGACAGACTTTTCTGGAATGTGCTACCCAGCAAGAGAATACGCATCCTGTTTAAGTGCGCACGCTCGTCTCCGGGACATACCATGTGCTGGGCCATAAAAGAAGCCTCGATAAGTTCAAAGGATTGAAGGCTTCCAAGGCATGTTCTATGACCACAATGGAAGGCAACCAGACAACACTGAAGGCAATTTGGGAAATTCACAAGGAAACAGAAATTAAACAACACATTCCTAAATAACCAATGGGTCAAAAAGACAAAGAAAAATGAGAAAATATTTTAAGATGACTAAAACAAAAACACAAAATAACAAAACTTATGGGATGCAGTGAAAGCAGTGTTCAAAGGGAAATTTAGAGCCATAAATATCAACATTAAGAACATTAAATATCTCAAATCAATAACCTAATCTTTTACCTGAAAAAAAAAAAAAAAAAAAAAAAGAGCAAATTAAACTCAAAGCAGGCAGAGGAAGCAAATAATGAAGATTAGAGTGAAAATAAACTAAATAGAAAATTGAAAAGCAATAGAGAAAATCAACAAAGACAAAGCTGTTTCTTTGAAAATATCTATGAAATAGACAAACCTTTAGTAGACTGACCAAGAGAAAAAAGAGGTGCCTAGAGTTACTAAAATTGGGAATGAAGAAGGGACATCACCAACGTAGAAGAGGAGTGAAAGGGAACACTAGCGACTGTGTGCCAACAGATGAGACGGGATATGAATAAACGGACAGTTTCCTAGAAACACACACACTACCAAAACCGACTCAAGAAGAGTCAGTCGGAACAGATCCACAGCAAGAAGAGATTGAACGAGTAATTCTACAGCACCCCACACAAAGAAAAGCCCAGACAGCTTCACTGATGAAGTCTACCAAATTCTTGTTTAAAGAGGAATTAATATCAACCCTTCACTAACTCTCACAGAGTAGAAGAGGGCGGGACACTTACCAATTTATTGAGACCAGTATCATTTACATTGATACCAAAACCAGACACAGACATAATTGATTTCGGACATGGGTGCCAAAACAAGGCAATGTGGAGAAAATAGTCTCTTCAACAAATGGTGCTGTCAGAACTGCAGTTCCACATGCGAAAGCCTGAAGCTGCATGTCTACCTCACACCACATATAAGAATCAACTCAAACTGGATCACAGACCCAAATGTAAGAGACAGAATTCTAATATTTTTAGAAGAAAACAAAGGAGCAAATCTTAGGGTTGCTGACAAAAGCACAGGCAACAGAAGGGAACCAGGCTTCATCAGCACAAACACGTCCTGTACTGAAAGGACACCATCAACAAAGTGCAAAGGCAACACATAGAACGGCCACCCAGATTTACAAACCACGTGTCTGACAGGAGACTTGTATCTGGGACATATAAAGAATTCTTACAAATCAAGAGTAAAAAAGACAAGTTACTCAATTAAAAAATGGGCAAAGGACTTGAACAGACACTTCTCCAAAGACATACAAGCAGCCAACAGGCTCAGCATCGTGACTTCTCCAAACAGCCTATAGTCCACTAAGGACCAGCAGGGATCTATGCCGCAACCAAGTACCAGAGCCTAGTCTCAAGGGAGGTCCACGTCTGGTCCACAGAAGCCTCAGGAAAGGGGGGCTCCACACTCTGCTTGCAAAGAGTGGGGGGCCGCTTTTCCCAGACAGCCCCAGGCTCCACCTCTCACTGAGCACTGCCGTGCCGGGTGCAGCAAGCTCCCCTTGGGTTCATCCTCCTAAACAATCTGAGGGATCAGGAGCAACCAAATGAGTTCCCTGGGAGAACAAGGGCAGTCACGGCTCCTGCCTCTGGTATCTCTCAGGAAGAAGCACAGAAAGGACCAGAAAGGCATCTGGGCAGCAGGCCAAAACAGGTGCCTCTTGTCACCCTCCCCAATCCTGGACAAAACCTTCTGATCCAGAGTCCACAGCTGCCCTGCTTCTCACCCGGTGTAGAGGGGGACTTTTGTCAGACGGGCTGCAGGTGAGAGCCACCCAGGTCTTCTGCGGTGGGTACCACTTTCACGGGAACAGCCGGGCCAGGCATGTTTTGGAATTTCCTGTCCTTTTGCATTTTAGAAAGAATATAACAATACACAGACTGCACATTACCTAATGCCCCCAGCAGCAAACCAGATGGACAAGGACATTAAGTCGATCAGTAACTAGCCTCACATCACTTCAGAGCAGGTTTGGCTGATAAACAAGTTTGCTGTATACTAATTTTTAAAAATCCTGATTTCTGGGCTTTTTTGTAAGTGCAGGTAAGGGGCATCCAGCCCACTCCAAGGTTTAAAACTTAACTTTGTTGTCCGGTTATAACAAACTTCCCAAAGCAAAGCCTCTTGACTAAGGTCAATGGCCCTCTGATTTCTACCACCTCAAAGTCTAGTAAGTTATTTTAAACTAGCAAAGGGCCCTTTAAAGAGTGCTCTGCTGTTTTGTTTTAGGCACACTTGTCACCAAAGCACCGTGACCAGCAAGCAGGAGCTCATGGCGTCCTTGGGCGGTGCTCTGGACTCCTGCCCACCCCCAGCTTGTACCTGGTGGCTGGCTTGGGTCCCCCGCGCTTGCACAGTGGCCAGTCTGTCATAATAACGGGAAATAGGGTTGTCGTGCTCGATGCCCTTCTTGGCACAACGCTGTTTGTAGATCTCCACGAGGGAAAGTGAAGAGGGGTTGTCTTCCACGAGGCGCATCTGTGGGGACACTGCCACGACTCGGGGAACTAGGGAAAAGGCAGAAGGGAAACAGGATGGGGGTAGAGGACAGGTTGAGAGAGAACGACCTCAGGGTAGTACTCGCTGTCACCATAAGGGAGCTTCCTACGGGCCCCTGCCCAGCCCTTGGTGAGCAGAGGAAACACTGCTCCGGGGCAAATCACGAAGAACCTATGTGACCACACAGCAGATGACATGAAGGCCAATCCACTGGGTGACCACAACTCCTGGGCGGAGTATTACCCTGTGTTTATGACACAGAGGAACTGAAATCCTTTAAAAGACCATTGTAAAAAAATAAAAAAAATAAAGACTCTACCAAATGTTCACTCTTTAGAGGCCTTTCTCAAAAGCAAGTAACGAGTTAATGTCTCTTCCTCACACCTAGAACGGTTATGTTCCACCTTTGGGATTTTTAAGTAAATAATCTCCCCAATCATTTTGTGTTCTATGTTTCAAATGAGGAAAGCAACTGGAGTAAATCTGGAAATTGCACGCAGGTAACTCAAACCTGCATCGCTGTATCGTGATTACAGCCTTTGAGATTCAGTTCATTAAGGGCATGTGGGCTCTGAGCCTGCCATGGCCACAGCCCGGGTCTGCCTTACTAGCATGACGTGACCTTGGCGTAAGTTACTGAGCGAAGTGAACACTGGTTTCTTCATCTGTAAATAGGGATAATATTAGTACCTACCTCAGGGTGTTGTTTGTGGATTAAACAAGAATCCTTTATTAAGAGGAGATCAAAAAAATATTAAGAGAACTCACTGAAATAAAATTGGAGGGGGCTGAGGGATTTCAGCCTGGTCCTCCAGCCTGGCAGGTGTGAGTTATGCCAGCACCCCCTGCTGGTGCCGGTGGAGCAGAGAGCAGCAGCTGCTGACTCTTTTCTGCCTGAGCCTGTCTCTAGGCCACGCAGATGATTCCAACTTCAGTCTAATATCAGTTATACCACAGCTGTTGGCTCACCACCACGCTCCAACCCTTACGAAATTCCAAAATGACTCCAGGGCATGAATTTTGTCTGTAACATAGAGCTAATCAAGAGCTGAGATCAACACTAAAGAAAATGTTACATACACTTTAAAATGCATGCAGCTTTCTATGGTGCATTTCAAGCTCCCTTTAGATTTTTTTTTTTTTTAAATCTATTTGTTTTCAGGAAGATACTGAACTTAAGGGGCAGAGATTTTGGGTCAAAATGGGCTGGAAGACACTATTTGTCAGAAGGAAGTTCCACACAGGACCAGATAATATGTATTGCAACTAGGCTCCTAAACTCAAGGATTCTTGCTAAATGTCTTAACAACGGGTCTCTTCTCTGGTTAGGATTATAGCTGTCGTAGCACACCCGTTAGAGAGAAACCAGTCACTCACAAATTACCCACAAGGATGCAGTTATGGGAAGACTTCATTCAGAAGGTGAAGTTTCTGGCTGCCACTTGAGCAAGATTTCTATGGCCTTCCCAGGGCTTCATGAATTTCCCAAAATCTTGTATTTCACGCCAGCAAGACAAAGCCCAGCAATGCCTACATATAGAAGCAAGTGGTCTGGGAGAAGGAGTTCAGAGAGAGCTCACTTAAAAACCAAAGTGTGCTGTTGCTGCGGCTGTAAGCCCCTGCGCCACCAGGGCCTACTCACATAGGATGGTGCCTGGTGAGGTAAGGTGGCACACCCAGGCCTGAGACTCCTCCTCCCAACACACATGCATGCCAAGCCCTGTCGCCCAGGGAGGAAGCTAACAGCTGGGAAAAGGCTTCTTCCAGGAGCAGGGGCTCTGCCATGGTGTCCCGTTCCGCACTTCGGGGCCGTGCTCGGCCTGGCCAGGTCAGAGCATCCTCACTTGCTGAGAAGGACGGCACAGGCAGAAACCCTCAATGGCAAATGTGAGCTGCGGGCAAACCCGATGACCTGTTCACGGGCCCCCTGACGTGTGCTCTCGTACCTGTGAAGAATAAATGCCTCTTCGTGGTTTCTTTTCTCTTCTCCAGGCAGGGGTTCAGTAGGCGCAGCAGCTGTAACACGCGCTCCTCCCTCCGAGACTCTGTCAGGCAGGCATCGTTCATCACCAGGTACGGGTAGATCTTGCCGTTGTGCCCACGGATGTACAGTCTCCTGGCCGCGGTGTTGTGCTTCTGCACAATTTCCACCCTGGGCATAAACCTACCAAGACAAGCAGATAATGCAGTACAGACTCCCCAGCTCTCAATTTCCAGCCCTTTTCTGTTAGAAGAAAATGGAGCTTTACAGAAACAGTAGTAAGAGCTATCAGGGAAAGGGAAAAATGTCACCAGGTCCAACTTCGGTAGCTAAAGACCGGCTCCTAATCTGACTCGGAGATAGCTGCGGCTAGAAGCTAGGAGGGGCCCAGGATGGGGGTGTCAGGCAGGGCAGGTCTCTCTGGCACCAAGGCAGGCACCCTGGCCCGGGGAGCCAGCTCTGGAGACCAGCACAGCCTCGCCACCCGTTTACATGGGCCAAGGAAGGAGGGCTGACCAGCTCTGAGAAGGATGCGGAGGGAGGGGAAGTAAATAGCTGAGGCATGAAGAAGAGCAGCTCTGTTCCGCTCCAGAAAGAAAAAGGAAGCCTCTTCAAAGCACTTTCACATTTAAAATGAGACCCAGCAAGTACCAGTAAATGTTACAATGTCCTGATTCTGTTTTGAATATGGCACTTCAGGAACTGACTAAAGATGGGGAAACTATACTTCATTCAGGTCTGTGGGGATTCAGAAAGGTTCTTTTGAAAAGAAAATACAAATTCCATTCAATCAAGACATGTAATCCATGAATTAAATAAGACTTTGTGTGGTGCTTAATCACTCCAGTTTTAGAGTCATCTTCCACTGTTCCAGCTCAGTAGGAAAGGAGAGAATAGGGGGAGGAGGCAAAGCCACGTCTGAACTCAAGGCTCCGGCCCGACCTGGGAAGCCCCACGCTGAATGATTTGAAGGGTACGGCACCCTAATTATCCCTCTGCTGCGGCAGGTGAACTTACCGAGCAATCTTGGTATAATAATGCGTTGGCTTCGGCATCAGAAATTCCCCAGGAATTTCTACTTCAGCTGTTTGTGCTGAGAAATTGCTTAAAAAACGGCACTTTTCTTCGATAAGGAAGAATTTTGGAAGTTGCTTGGTTTTAGCCTCCAAGATTTTGATCCATTTTTTCAATTTAGAAATTAAATTATGGAGCTTCATGGATCCTGGAACACTGAAGTCAAAATCTTCAAAAAAAAAAAAAAAAAATTTTTTTTTAAAACATTTTTAATCTGGACTGTTTCTAATTGATGGAAAAAAACCCTGCTCAAGCGCCTACAGCTTCGAAAGAAGCGTGTTTCATATATAATCTGGAACAGAACATCCGACATCCCTCTTGCTCTTTAAAGGGTAAGTCAAGGCCTGAAAGAGCAGAAGCCAAATCTGGGGCCTCTCATGATGTCTGCCCAAACTGGGTGCACACCTCAAACTCGGGAGGAGGAGGAGGAGAGAAGAAATGCCAAGATGGAACCTCTTCCTCAACCACAACAGGCTCCCGTCATGGAAGGACAAGGGTGAGGGGTGCATGCAGGTCCCTGGGTGGCCCCGGCTCAACCAGCTCATCCACCTCACGCAGGAGGAGCTGAGCTCCTGGCGCCGTCCTCGTGGGCAGTGCCCAGAGGCCATAAGCCCCAGCTCCCCCCGCCCCTCCAGCCCCCGCTCTGGGCACAAGCATCACCCCCAGAAACAAAGGCCCTTGTGCCCAAAACCAAGGCTCAGCAATTTGACGCTAAGGAAGAGAAAAAAGAAAATATGCAGCGCAGTCCTAAATGAATGAGAAGGTATTAAGGCAAGAAACTAAAATGACAAAAAGGAAACGCACATTTCCTTTCATCAGTTTAAAAAATCCTAAGTAATGTAGCTCAGGCTTCATATTAAAAGCCGAGTTAAATTTAGAATCCTTAAAGAAAAAATTAATTCCCTCTCAGATCAGCATCGAAAGTGGAAGCCCTCTCGTCACCCTGAAAACCACTTCTACCCTGTGGGAGCCTCGAGGAGCACCGGCCACAGAACCCATTCTCCTGAGGATAAACCAGGCGGCAGGCTGCCCGGCAGACATTTCTTGCACGTGCCCTTCACAGAACCAAGGCCTCTCCAGCACTTCTCCAAGCAGATCTGAAACATTCTTCTGCATTCTCATTTGCCTAGAGTTTGCTTTGGATACAAGTGTCGTGGGGTGACCTGATCTAAATACACCGAAAGTGACAGGTGCCACCATCAGTATGGAGCTAGCCACTCCCCATCAAGCATAGGAGGCCTCACAGGCAGTGCAGAGGAGCGTGTGGGAAACCTGTCCTTGCAACGCCCCGTGCCCAGAGCATAGCGGGCTTAGATGTTAAAAACCAAGGATCTAATCTAAGTGGAACTCTCCTGAGGCACAGAAGGTAAGTGAAACTCACCAGTTGTGAACTGGCCTTTCAGCTTCTGGAAGACGGGATCCTGGGCAGTGGCTTGTGCCCGCCTTGCTAGAGACTCGGAGGCTGCACTGGAGAACATGGTTGAGACGTTGGACACATTCTCCAGGCCAACCCCAAACGTGCTCACCAACTTCTTGACAAAATTGAGAGTGTGGGGGGTGATTTTGGCATCAGATACTGCTCCACTTTTCTCAAACGCAACAGAGTAACATTTCGCCAGGCCCTGCTGGAGCTGCCTGAGAACCTAGAGGAAAATGCACCAGAGACACTTCACAAAACGGAGCTCCCGGTTCAAGTAGCTGACCCACCCTAAGGCATCCAACAAGCAAGTGCCGCCACCACAGGGTCATTTCTGTGTCCATCCAGCACTGATACCCACAGGCACAGAATCGACATGTGCAGAAGAGATGGACTTGCCTGTGTGCTGGACACAGCAAGCTGGCCTTTTAAATGAGGATGTGTCCAGAGGGAAAAGAAACAAACTGCACACCTTCTGGTGGCCCCGCACATACCCTTCTGTTGGTTAGCCACAGGCTAACAGTGGGTACCCACGCACGATTTCTACAGTAGCAACTAGTTGGTCCTAGATAAACATCTAGGAAACAAAGGCTTTCCCTAGTTTAATGCCAGCTTAAGCAGACATCATTAAGGAGGCAGCCTGGCTGTGAGCAAGCACTGAAGTGTCCCCATCTCTGGACACGAGCTGCTGACCTGCTCCACTGTTCCCGCTCACACCCACCACTGCTCCCTGGTAAATCCATGCCAAGTGACTGAGCACAGAGAAGTGAGCAAAGGAATAAGCAAACTGCAGGAAGTGGCTTTATGAATTTCATCTCCTTTTGACGTCTCCTGCTTCAACTATTTAAAGCTAGGCTTGTATGCAGAGATGAACTATTTGTCTGGCTCTTCGTTAAATTCAACAATAAAAAATGGTTTTTTAAAACGACCCGGCAGTGAAATCTAATGAAAACCCAGGCACCCATGCCAGGAACAATCTGTCCCAGCTCCAGGCAGCCACCCCCCAAGACCCCAGCCCAGTACCTCTTCGTGCCAGTTCTCTCGGAACCAGACCATCTGGTCGACGATGCCCTCCAGGGAAGACAGCAGGGTGGGATGGAGCTCCCGCTGCATGTGCATGATCCGGCTGCAGCGCCACATGGGGGCTGTGGCTCGGATGGGCCCTGGATCTGATGCAGAATGGGACTGGTTACCCACTGAACTGGGCTGCTGCTGTCCAGAATCTGAGAGCAACACACACAACGCCAAGGTCAGCGCAGAACTGACGGAGGTGAGCGCTTAGGGCTCCACAGGACCCACCAGCCAAAGAAGCACCGGTTCCCGAGGGTGCACTGCACCCCCAAGGCTGTTCACATGACCACGGGTAAGCACCCCACGGGTCAGGGGGAAAACGCACGACAAAGTGAACGTGGCAAAATGCAGACTAGAGAGGATCTGGGTGAGGTGTGTGCACATGGTCACAGTGCTCTGCCTTCAACTGCTGAGTACGTTTGAGCATTTTACAAACAAAGGGAAAATACCCCTTGCTACTATGGCTCATAAAATCTAAAAGTAATTAATAAGGGGAGTGGGTGGAGCTCAGTGCTTGAACGCCTGCTTCCCATGGATGAGGTCCTGGATTCAATCCCTGGTACCTCCCCCCAAAATAAATAAATAAATAATAATTAATAAGCAAGTCTACGTTTTTCCCTTAGGAAAGCCAAACTACCTAAGTAAAATGATATTTTTGAAAAACATGGTCACTTGCTCTATGAGAAACAGATTGTATAACCCTATTCTTCTGGCTTCAGCTCTATATTTAGTCTTTGAACTAAAAAAAAATTCTTAATTTTGAAATGACCAAAACATAAGTCTACCCAAGTAGATTCTCTGGAGGTCAGAGCTGAACCCACTCCTAACCCACCCAGCTTATTAACGGGTTCTGCAAGCACAGTCCAGCGAGCGAAGTCACTTCCTTAGGAAGACGGTGCTCTCGTGGCATCAACGTCTGGATGTTAAAAACAATGTGACGCAAGCAGTCCTTTTACATGGTTTACAAAGCACCATGCTTAGTGGATAACTAAAACCATTAAGTGAACTTTTCTGTATATACGAATATTCAGTATGGTTTAAAAGTCTTATGTTTTGAGTAAATGTGAACAAACATTTGCTTTCTGTGCTGATTCTGACAGCTGAAGATGTTCCTTGGAACCTGAGCAGTGTCTACACAAAGCTCATTGAGGGGCACTTTTAATTCTAATGAGGCAGGTTAAACTTCATAAATCTCTATAGCTAAAAGCTCAGTGTACTTGTTCCACTTACAGGCCAGCCGTTCAGGTAAACTGATACACCCGTGTCCTGAAAGGAGAGCCACCAACTTTACTCAGACATGGCACTTTGCCTTCCTGCCCCAAGTGGCCCCTCGTAGACTAAAGAAAAGACCAGCTGTGTGCTAGGAAGTGAGCGCCGCGTGGACTGGGCCCGCGACCAGCCGCCAGCCCTCCCTGGAGACCTACCGCTCTTGTAGCGCTCCCGCTGCTCTATTTTCAGGGTGAGGTACAGCGTCCGGATGGGGAAGTAGACAGCCTGGGGGTATACTCGTCCCACCTGCTCAGAGACACACGGGAGTAAAGGTACTGGCCCCCCACTAGGCTCCTGGCCAGAGACCATGCGTATTTGACAAATACGGATGTCAGGTCACAAATGGACCTGCACGTGGATCAAGGAAGCAGATACTGTGCCAATGACTATTCCATGAGGCCTAACTAAATAGCAGGTAAAAATCTAGCTTAGCTTGAAAAAACGAAAGAAAGATCAAAATGGTACATTTCATCAATTCTGCCCATGGGATTGCGAATGACAGAAATCCCACTTCCATCGTATTCAGTAAATCCGAGAAAGGTAAAATGCACAGGCCCCTGGATCTTACCCAGGCTAAGAGCAGGGGAAAACATGATGGCACCAGTTAGGTTTATATTCACAACAATTCCCTGGGAAGCGCGAACTAATTCTAATTAGCTAATAATCAGGTCCATTAGGGAATAACCTGCCCCCGCAAGATGGCAGCAAAGAGACCAAGAAATGTCTACTTCTGGTAAGAACCACTACTTTTACCTAACCGGGGTTTTATAGCTCCTTCAAAGGGCTGAGTAGACATTATCCAGGCTATTCCGGCCCTTTAAAATGTGCCCATAGAGTGAAGAAAGGCTTAATGTCTAGCTCTGCTGCTGGCCACAGGGTGGCTGCTAATGTACACTAAGAGATGCCCAATGGACGACAACAGCACACAGTCTGAGGCTGCACCCCGCAGGTAAAACTCTTAAGCCAGATGCCCAGGACACAGAGATACCCTCTCAAGAAAGAAAATGAAACCATTTCTGGGTGCATCTGAGGACGCACTGCATGAAAAGGGCAAACAAAACAGGATGAACAAAACGAACGACATACTCTTAAACCCTTGGTTACTGTGCTAGTCATTCATGAAAAGCTGAATTACTCTATCATTTTATAAAAATAAGCACAGGTACTGTATCCAGCATCCAACTGTTTGCAAATTTCTACTGCTTTGGTCCTTCCAACACCCCTCCGTCTTTTCAGAGGCAAGGGACACTCTGGAACCATTGCCACAGGAAAGCTCCCAGGATCCCAGCCTGTCAAATTCCCACCCCATCCCCCACCCACACCACCTCTGGCCTCTCTCAGCTGCAACTGAACTGTATGAAGGCCACAACCAACACGGCTGCAGGTTTGTCTTAAGGGAAGCTCAGAAGAGCTCCCAGCACATGACAAGATATCAACTATGAAACATCAATCAGATACACAGTGCACTGAGCGCCTCTCAAGAGTAGTTATTAGTGATCTTACATTTCCATTGATGTTTATTTTACTTTCATCATGTGGGAAGATGATCAAGCAAAGAAATTAAACTTCTAACACTGTAATGTTCTAACAGATATTTCACTTCAACTCTGATAATTTTTTTTTTTTTTTGCACTATAATATTCTGCAGAAAGAAAATGTGTAGTGCTATTTACGTTCATTTTCAACTCCAATAATTTTTCATTGTGCTTTATGTCAACCGATACTTCAATGCTTAAGTCTTCTCACCTCTGACTCAGTTTCGACCCTGAGTATGCGGACTATTTTTCTAGAGAAAAAGATTGAGAAATGAAGACAGGATTTTTTTGTGAAGACAGGATATTTCATTCGCACCTGGCTAATAAGGTTCAAAAGCAGCTTTCCTTCCGAGCCGACCAAGCAAGTAAGCAGCTGAGGGATCCAGGCCAGCCACTGGATGGGGGGCACACCAATGCAATACTTGTCCACAGCATCTGCCAAAGTGTTCTTGTCATCATCAAAGCTCAAAAGCCACAGCACCTAAGACAGAATGGAAAATTCTAGAGTTGAATGAAAATTCTGAGGCCCTTAATCAAATGACATTTTTCCCCAACAACAAAATACCATAGAGGAAACAGATGTGGCTCAAGCAGTTAAGCACCTGCCTCCCACATGGGAGGTCCTGGGCTCAGTTCCCTGTGCCTCCTAAAGAAAACAAACAACGAGCAAGCGAGCAAAAAACAACGAGCAAAAAACCGAGAAAACAGATGAGGGAGCCAACTCAGGGGAGCTGATGTGGCTCAGTGAGTAAATGCCAGCCTCCCGCATACAAGGTCCCTGGTTCAACCCTTGATCCTGGTACCTCAAACAAACAAAAACAAAACAAAATATAGCGAGCAGCTTTATTGGCAATGTGGAAAAATATCTACAAAAGTGCCACGAGTACTGCCTAAATTTAACATATAAATCTCACAGTATGAATAAAACCTGGATGTGAATATATTTTTTATTTCGATAGAGATTTAAGGACAATTCCTAACTGAATTGCTAGCAGCCATGACTGCACCGTGACCCCATGGCAGCAACAGGTAGATGGCTAAGGCTTGCCCACCTTGCTAATAATTCATGTGCGTAGCTTGACCTAAGGTAAACAAAATGGAGTTCTAAAAATCCGAGCTGGAAACGGATGTGGCTCAAGAGGTTCGGCGTCCGTCTACCATATGGAGAGACCGGGGTTCGATTCCCGGTACCTCCCGGTAAAAAAAAATAATAATAATAAAAATAAAAATAAAAATCCGAGCTGAGCACCACGTGGGCAGTGTTCCCACAGTTGCCTTGTGTTCCTACAGTCAGCTTTAACTGCACTACTGCTGTTTATCCCGTAACTTGATATTGAATCAAGGAATTCTAAGATAGCCAAACCTTTAATGGACAAAACAAAAAAGAAAGGAAACTTATTCTTACAGTTTCTGCGAGAACTAGTTCTCGGACTTATTTATGTTTCTCGAGAGGAAAAAGAAGGATCTCAGTCTCAAGTGATCACTTGTTCGGCAGGCACTTATCAACCACCTACCCTGTGCCTGGTGCCATGTGTGAGAAAGAGAACTCAAGCGACCATAACCTTTCCCCAAGGCTCTGCTGTGACTCCGTGCTGTCGGCCACCAGGGCTGACCACTTCAGCCTGGACTGTGGGGGCCCCAACCTCTGCAGCTGAGAGGATCACATTTCATGTATGTCTAGGATCTAAGTTCTACTTCCAGACCCACTCATCAGTCCACAGGAATCTCTCTACCCAGGGTGAGATCACAAAAAATCCAGTGAACTTAAAAGAGTCCCAAAACCCACACGCTAGTCTAAGTTTGGCCACCATTAAAGTCCTGGGATGCTAAGAACACTTAGGCCTCAATTTTCTCAGCTCTAAAATGTAAGCAATGGGAATTAAGAATTAACACGTGAAATAATGCCTCACAGCCAGCAGGAGTCCATGCGTCAAGGTTATCAGATGGTCTCCCGTCAAAGTGAATTCTTTTAGCCTCACCTTGGCTAAGTATTTCCTTGATTTGCTCTCGTTCTGATGCCGACACGCATGCAGATAACAGGTAATGGCAGACACTCCGAGATGCAGCTGCCGCTCCTTCACGAAGATGTTCTCCAGGTAATCGCCCCACATTGCCCAGGCTTTCACCAGCACATCATGCATTTGCACAGCTGCAGAAAAGGCTTTATTTGCTTCTTCAGATCTGGGAGAAGACACAAAAGCAGATTAATTTTTTTTTTTTTTTTTTTCTATTGAGGAAAAATTCACGTAACATAAAATTAACGAGTTTAAAGCATACATTTCAGTAGCATTTAACAAATTCAGTTTATGGAGCCACCACCTATAACAAGTCCTAAACATTTACATCACCCCCCCACACACCCCTGCTTTCAGACTCTGACAACCACCAGTCTGTCTTCTACTTCTATGGATCTACTTATTCTCTATTCTAGATATTTCATACACTATGGGGTCTTTTGAGGATGACTACTTTTACCTGGCATAGTTTTCAAGGTTTGGCCACATTGTAGCATGTATCGGAACTTCACTTCATTCCTTCTCAAGGATGAATAATATTGCATTGTATTTATATACTACATTTTATTTATTCATTTATCCACAGATAGACATTTGGATTGTTCCCACCTTTTGGCTACTGTGAATAGTGTTGCGATGAACATTTGGGGACAGGTTTCTGTTTCATCCCCGATTTCAATTCTTTGGGTATGTAACTACGAGTAGAATTGCTGGGTCATACAGTATTTCTATACAGCTTTTTTGAGGAACTGCCAAACTGTCTTCCACAGCAGCCGCACCATTGTACATTCAATCAGCAATACACGAGAGTTTCAATTTCTCCACATCCTTGTCAACACCTTTTTTGGGGGGGGGGGTGTGAGGGGTTCAGCCTTCCTACTGGGTGTGAAGTGGTATCTCACTGTGGTTTTCCTTTTCATTTCCCTAATAATTAACGATGTTGAACATCTTTTCACATGCTTGTTGGCCATTTGTAAATCTTATTTGGGGAAATGTTTTCAAGTCCTTTGCCCATTTTTAATTGGGTGCTTTTTCTTTTAGTTGTTCAGTGATAAGAGCTTTTTATATACTGTGGATAACTAAGACCATATCTGATATACAATTTCTAACTATTTCCCTACCATTCTGTGTATTGCCTTTTCATTTTCTTCGTAATGGTAAAGTCCTTCCATGCAGAAAAGATTTTCATTTTTGATGAAGTCAGAGTCATCTTTTTTTTTATTTTGTTGATTGTGCTTTTGGTATTGTGTAAAATCCACTGCCAAATCTAAGGTCATGAAGATTTATCCATTTTGTCTAAGAGCTTTATAGTTTTAACTCTTAAATTTAAGTCTTTGATCCATTTTGTGTTAATTGTCATGTATGGTGTGAGATAGAAGTCCAACTTCATTCATTCATGTGAATATCCAGTTGTCCCAGCACCGTTTGTTGAAAAGATGTTCCCTCCCCATTGAATTATCTTTGCACCTTTGTTGAAAAACAACTGACCATAAATGGGAGGGTTTATTTCCAGACTCACAATTCTACTCCACTGGTTTATACGTCTGTCCTTGTACCAGTAATATACTGTTTTGATTACTGTAGTTTTGTAAGCAAGTTTTGGGAAAAAAGGAAGTGTTGAGTCCTCCAGCTTTGTTCTTTTTCAAGATTGCTTCCCTTTTTGGATTGCTCATCATTAGCAAAGAGAAATACCACTGATTTTGTTGGCTGATATTATAATCTGCAACTTCTACCAAATTTGTTTATTAGCACAATAGTTTTTTTTGGTGAGGATTCTTTAGGGCTTTCTCTATGTAAGATTATGCTGTATTTGAATGGGCACAGTTTTATTTCATCCCTTCTGGTTTAGATACCTTTTATTTACTTATTTTTAAGAAAGATTTATTCATTCATTCAATTCATTCATTCATTCCCCACTCCCACCTGCCCTCGTTGTTTGCACTTGCTGTGTCTGTTCGTCATCTTTAAGAGGCAAGGGTACCGAACCTGGAACTTCCGATGTAGGAGGGAGGCACCTAATTGCTTGAGCCACCTCCATTTCCTTGCTTTGTTGTATCTTTCATATTTTATCTTCTTGTGTCTCTTGTGTCATCTTGTTGTGTCAGCTTGCTGCACCTGCCCGTCGTGCCAGCTTGCTGCCTTCTTTAGGAGACACTGGGAATCAAACCACGGACCTCACGTGTGGGAGGCAGGAGCTCAACTATTGAGCCACATCTGCTTCCCTAGATACCTTCTTTTCCTTGCCTATATCCCCTGACTAAAACTTTACAATAAAATGTTGAATAGAAGTGGTAAAAGCAGGCATTCTTGTCTCACTCCTCAACCTGATAAAGGCTGACAAAAATCCCGTGGCTAACATCCTACTCAGTGGTGAAAACTCAAAGTTTCCCCTCTAAGGATGGAAACAAGACAAGGATGTTGCACTTGTCACTTCAATTCGACACTGTACTTGAAGTTGTAGTCACGGTGATTAGTCAAAAAAAAAAAAAAAACATCTAGATAGGAAAAGTAAAACTAGCTCTATATGCAGATGATACAACTTTATATATATATTTTAAATCCTAAAGAACCCACAAAAGGAACTTCATTAGAGCTAATAAACAAATTCACTAATGGTCCAAATTACAAGATCAATATAAAGAATCAGTTTGAAATTAAGAAAACAATTCTATTTACATTAGTACCAAAAGTAATAAAATACTTAGGAATAAATTTAACAAAAGAATTGCAAGATTTATACACTGCAAACTATAAAACATTGCTGAGAGAAATAAAAGACCTAAATAAATGTAAAGTCAGTGAGCCCATGAATTGGAAGACTTGATACTGTTAAGATGAATATACTTCCAAATTGATTTATAGATTCAATACATCCCTATCAAAATTCCAACTGCCTTTTTGCAGAAATGGGTAAGTTGATCTTAACATTCATATGGAAATGCACCGGACCCCAAATAGCCAAAATAATCTTGAAAAAGAAGAATAAAGTTGGAGGACACACACTTACTGATTTCAAAACTTACTACAAATCTACGTTAATCAAGACAGAGTGGTTCCGGCATAAGGATAGACATATAGGTCAATGAACAGAATTGAGACTCCACAAATAAATCCCATACATCTATGGTCAAAGGGGCCAAAACAATTCATTGGGGAAGAGAATAGTTTTTTTTTTTTTTTAAATAAATGGTGCTGGGACAAATGGATATTCACATGTGAAAAAGAATAACGTTGGACCCTTATCTCACATCATATACAAAAATTAATTTAATATTATCAAGAGAGTTTTTAACTCACAAAATCACTTCTCTATTTAAAAGTAGACTGAGGGGAGCAGATGTAGCTCAGTGATTGAGTGCCTGCTTCCCATGTACGAGGTCCTGGGTTCAAATCTTAATATGTCCTTAAAAATAAAAAGGCTGAAAGTGCTATCTCCTATGTACTGACCATTTGGAAAGTGGGCTTTAATGCTCTATACATGTCAACAGACAGCATCATAAAAACACATATGCCTCCATCCACAAACTTTTGTACAAAATGTCATTTGATGACTATGTCTCTAAAGCAGGGGGAGGCCGACTTCTCTAAAGGGCCAGACAGTAAACTGTTTAGGCTTTCCAGGCCGTACAGCTTCTCTGTGATTTTAGCACAAAATTCGGGTAGGGCTGTGTTCCAGTAGGAGTTCCTTTACAAAAGCCGAGGCTGCCAGGATTTGCCCCACAGGCCACAGTTTACTGACTGCTGCTCTAAAACAAGAAAATGTCTCCATATGAAGAATCACCTCTGTTCCAAAATGGCATGGAAGAAAAATGGGGAAATTAATCCATGTTAACAGCAGTTCTGTGTTTAAGCAACTCATTTTTAAAAATCTTTTTAAGCACTACACGTCACACTAGTAGTACAATATCTGACCACTGTCACTATATCAGACAAATTTCTAGCTTGAGCTTCATGGTGATTTCAAGTTTTGAATAATCTATTTAAACATGCAGATAGGTTTTTCTATTATCACCCCCCCAATAACATACATACTTGTTGATCTGAGCCAAGAACATTCCCTTCAGTGCATAAAATTCAGCCGTCATCTCCTTTGTGAAGTATTTTAAGTTTGTAGATTCAATAACTTCAAGTCCCTGTTTTAAGAAAAATGAGTAATAAAAAAAGTGCTTGAAACTCCTAGATCAGTAATATAACTTCATAAAAAATTTATCAAGGCATTAAGTCCTAAAGCTCATTGACAAGTAGACTTTAAACTGACAACATACTTGTCTACTATGATTATCTGTTGACTGACCAGTATTTAGACTGCATCCTTAAATAATAAATTTAATACTAAATTCTTAGATGTCTTATGGCTGAAGTTTTTTTAATAGCTAGTCAGCTTTGTTTTTACTAATATTCTACTGAACATAACCCAAATCTATCTTGCACCCTCATAATTGTGCAGTGTTAGTTTCCTTTCCTTCAATATATCCATCTAGAATACAGTAAACAGAAATCATGGGTTTACATACATGTAATTCACATACTCTAGTTTCCTTTCCTTCAATATATCCATCTAGAATACAGTAAACAGAAATCATGGGTTTACATACATATAATTCACATACTCTAGCAGTTTTCCTTCTCTTTCTCCTTTTTTCCCACTTCTAAGGCTGTGCTTACAGAAAGTTCTAACACCCCTTTCCTATTATCTGACCCAGTCTCCCCTCGAACACTCTCATTATCTTCCAAACCTCCTCCACATAGCAAGGACTCTACCTGCATACACTCGTTTTTTCCCATGACTCCTGCCAGTTGGAGGTAGCATTTGACTTGTTGTCGAATCTTTTGGAAGCAGTCCACAATGGGAACAGTTGGAATAGTATGAATACGACTTAATATATCCAGTGCTACATTAACGAGCCCTTGTTTTCGTGCAATTTTTCCATACTGGATGATTGCGGAAGCTGACGCGTGAACCCCAAGCATAGCATTATTTGAACTTGGATCATGCTGAGAACTATTTTCATATGCAGTTACAATAGCTAAAGAGCAAAGAAATAAAGGATCAGTCCATGGCAAATATTTTTGAAAGTGCTCCACTGTAAGAGTTAAATGATGAAAAACAAATACACATGGCTTATGAAAACAGGAAGCTTTGTGATAAATCTTACTTTTCATTGTATTTTATGTTAAAAATAAATTATGTTTTCTTTACTCACAACTTCTCAAATAAAAAAAGAAATAAAAAAAATAAATTATAAAACGTCCTAGTATACCATCTTGGGATAACAAAATCATGAAATTACAAGTTGCCCTAAACCCAAAGACATCAAGCAGGTTCTGTGGATGTGCAGGGGAGAGCAGGAAGACGGCAAGGCTACACACAGCGCCCTGAGAGTAGCTCTTCCTCAGGCCACTTCAAAACAAAGAGCGCCTCAACTCAGAGCTCGGACCCAAGGTCAGTGCCACCCTGGCAAGCAGGCAAAGCCCAGCAGCAACTTGGTTATAGCTAGAAAAATGTGAGAGCAGGGGAAAAAAAACTCTCATCTTTCACCACCTTCATCTTTACCCTCGTCACCATCACCACCTACCATACCTGCCAAAAAAAAAAAAAAAAAAATAGAAAATCTGGGAAAAGGAAACAAAAACAATAAACAAAAAACAAAAACAAAGACATGAAACCAGAACAGTGGGTGCCTGGAAAATTACATGATGAACGCATGCCGGACCAGGTGGGTTTACCCTGGTAGTGATGCTGCCTCCACATGAAGATGCTGCTCCAGTGGGAAAGGTCGTCGGACACGATGGGCAGCCGGTTCCTCCAGGTCTTCACCACCGTCTTCATGTCGTGGAGGCTGTTGTTCCTCCCCAAGTTGGTCGGCTGTAAACCCGCATTGATTTGCGCAGCCTCCTGAAGTTCAATGATCTGCTGAGCCGCCTAAATGGAACCAAAAAAACTTCTAATCCACTATAAAGAAGACAGGAAAATCTAAAAACATTATTAATAAGCAACTACACTATGATAAAAAAAAATATATATATATATATTGGTTTAGTCTCAAAACTTTTCTTTCAAGAGAGAAAAGTATGACAACGCTGACTTAGTGTTGTTACATCAGCCTAGTTTCACTCTTTCAGTAACACCAGTGGCTGCTCTGTGCAGGAAGAGAGATAAGACAGATAACAAGAGTTGGCACAGCCCCTGGGGTGTGTGTGCACAAGTGCGTGTGCAGGTATGTGCACTTGCGGGATCGAGGAGAGCTGGGAAGGAGCGAGTTCTGGAAGAGAAGCTGCACATGCAAGGTCTGTGGAGGGAGACTGTATTCAGTTGCTGGCAGATTCAATCAATTGAATGATGGTTCTGGGGAACAGCTGGAACAAATGTCCTTGGGCAAGAAATTATTAACAGTGTAGATGACACACAAAGGAAGAAGCCAAGACACAGGCTACTGTAAACAGCAGTCTTTCAAGTCTAAGAGGAAAGAAAGACCTTTTTGGCAGAACAGGAGGGTCACAAGGATGACAGGTTCAGTGGTTCTAAAATAAATTCTTAATAGGACAAACACAAGAATGTTCCTCTAATAACACAGTGTTAAGAATATGTATATGCATGGAAAAATACACCTAATGTACTGTGTAGCCCATAGTTAATAATACTATTGTAATATTTTTACAGCAATGGCAAAGAAGGTACTACATCAATGCTAAAGGTCAATATAATGGGGGTGTTTCAGGGGGCTTGGGATTTTTCTTTTTGGAGTAATGAAAACTTTCTAAAATGGACTGAGCTGTTGACAGCACAACTTTGTGATGAAACTGAGAGCCACTATGGATGGACATTACAAGGCAGGGAGCCACATAACACAGTGAACCCTATGGTGAATGATGGACTGTAGTTAACAGTACAGATGTGAGAACATTCTCTCATGGACCATACCAAATCTACATGGTGTTAATAATACACCAAATATAAGCTATGGACTATAGATAGCAGTAACATTACAATGTTCTTTCATCAGCTGTAACAAATGTGTCACAACAATATAAGATGTTGGTGGTGGGGTGATGTATGGGGATCCTGTATGGTATACATGATTGTTTTGTAAACTCATTTAAAAAAAGAAAAAAAAAAAAAATTCCTAAAGAAAAGTCAGCATCATCAAAATTACCCAAGGATACCCTTCAGTCATCAGGACCTTAAATCTTCTGGAAGCTCCAAAAAAGAGAAGCAACATGTATTTTGACTCTGGCCTTTCCCTAAGGAGTTGATGAAATGGGAAGGGACAAGAGAAGAGAAAGGAGTCCTCTATTTATCGTCGCCAGGTGTGAGCAGAGGCAGCGCCATGGTGTCACATGGCTGGGCCTGCACTCACAGGAGTGTACCATGCCCAGGAGCTCCTCAGGGACCTCACCTGGAGAAGAGGCGTGTGTACATGGGACACTACGTGGGGCAGTCGTCGCCACTCGCGGATGGCCAAGCTGCTGGCCATCTCCACCAGCCGCTCAATGAAGCTCAGCTGCTGCTCCTCAGGGTGGCAGATGGCCAGGTAGCCTCGGTACATGTTGACCTTCCAAGCCATCTCTTTTGGACAACTTACTTCTACCTGGTGGTAAAAGAACATTACACAGGAATTGATGGACACTCTTCCTCTCAGTATAAAGGATCAAAAAGGAAAAAAGTCAATTTTTTGGTAGCCAATTAAGTAAAGTAATAAACAGAAATGAGGCTATGAACAAATTTGTCTTTAGAGAAGCTGTGCACTTAGTCTGCCTTTTCTGGATGCCCTCCTTTCATGAATATCCAGCCAAAGAGGCACACCACAGGCTCCTTTCTTTACAGTCATTAGTAGTTCCAAAAAAGAACCTGTTTAACACTGTTGTGACAGGCCAAATTAACAACGAGCACTCTGCTACAAAAACAGGCTGTGTTTTTATCTCTACTATGATAATTGTGGTATAATTTTGAATTGTTTCCAATTCATGTTATTATCCTGCAAAATTAATCTAACGAGCTTCACATTATATGAGGGAGCATAAAGCACTGATTCAGGCTTTTAAGAATGTGAGTGACCTGTCACTCAGTACCACACTTCATTGTCTACTGTAAAGCCACCCTCACTCTGCCCACCTCTTCTGTCCCAGTGTTAGCTCATGCACTGGACTGAGGCTGCAGCCGTCACATCTTTCTAAGCCCAGTTTCTCCTCCACAACAGCTCAGGCCCCAGGGGAAGAGCCCTCACGCTCCATCTCTGTCCCTCAACAGCCTTTTGCTTGTCCACTACCTTCTGAGAATGCATTATGACGTGACATTTTACCAATCTCTTACAAAGCATTAAAAACTATAAATGATAAAAAAAAAACTTAAAAAATTATCTCACTGCTCATGGAAGAACATAAAAGGCTATCTCAGTTAAGTGCAATTTTACAGGGTTCTCTGAAACAAGATCAGTAAGACAGCCATTCCTGAGCACCTTTCGGAAGGCACGGTAAAAAGCATGTAGACTTTGGTGCTGTAGCGGCAGTCATCAAAACGCCATCAGAGCAACAGCGACAGCAAGGCCATCCCATATCGACATCACCCTCTGGCTTGTTTTCTGGTATCTTAACTTCTTTTCAAAGCATATCCACATTCATGGGCCCCTCTTAGCCTTTCAATAATCCAATGAGGAGGAGATTGAGGAAGGTAAATGGGTGGGCACATAGGTTTCCAGCATCATCTGATAGAAAACTATGCCAATCTCACATTTTCTGGACTTCAGAGTCACCACACCTCCTCTATTAAAGGCAAAGACACTCTTCCTGTGTTTCCCTCACTGAAAAAAATTCCCCATCCGTTAAATCAGGCCAATGAATGTACTGAAAGCAGACTTATATTAGCAATGTGCAGAAACAGATATGAAAGCTATTTGTTGTGCTTTTTCTCTCTTCTAAATACTGGTAAATGAGTAAATAATTTAATACTGTCAAATCCATTTGAAATTAACTTACTGCAGGTTTCCCAGAATGTTTATTCATATATTTTGGGCTTTCTATAAGCTAGTAAATGTCTTTCACTTCCTGTGAAATAATCAAGAGTTTATAAAGAAAAAATCATGTATGAACCCTAAGGACATGATAACGTATATATCCGGTTAAAAGAAACACTGGAAAGGAGAGTGGGCTGCAAAATAGGTATTCAACAGAATGTTTTCTCACACACCAAAAGAGTAATCAACTGAAAAGGCATTCTAACAGCCAACAGGTATCTTTTACCTATATAAGAATCATACAAACTCCCCATGTCAGAGGTGTGGTCTAACAGACACCACTCTGAAAGTCAAGTCCTGGGCACTATTTCCAACGCCGGGATTAATTATTTGTGACTCTTCAGTTCTTCAATCTCTCACATTTCGTGCTGCTAAAGGCGACATTACTCTAGCAGCCACAGTAAGGTTAAAATGGTCAGGTTTATTGTTTCAAGGCCAGCAGCCCTCTAACTGCAATATGCTTTTGCTCATAAACCCTTTTTGTGATCTCCATTTTCAGGAAAGAAAAGAAACTACGTAGTGTGGATGTAAATAATCCTTCCTGGGTAAAAGGGCAGTTAGGAACAGGATGATAGAATTTCCATCCTCCAGACTGAGGAGCAGCAGCACAAGAAGGAAAGGGCCGCCGGAGGGGCCCAGGAAAAGGCAGGCTGCCTTGCAAGGCGCAGCAGTGGCACAGAGAAGCCTCTGACAGCGCCACTCATGTGCTGGGAAGGAACAGCTGCCTATGAGAGTTCCACACTGGGGGAAAAAATGTCTCTTAAAAATATTTTTAGACTTCTGGGAAGATGGCGGACTAGTAAGACACGGGAATCTCTTCTCCAGAAAAATAGCTAGAGGACAAGCTGAAACAGCCCCGAAATAGATCTTCTAGGGTTTAGGACAGCAGGTGAAGGCTGCATACCACCTAGAGGAGAGAGGGACAGAAGAGGGAAATCGCGACTACAGAACTGTGAGTTGCAAGTAGCAGCTTCTGCTGCTGCCGGCACCCTCACCCACACTCTTCAGAATTCTAGGGCCCCTGGGCCTGCGACCACAGACAAAGGGGGCTTCAGGGATCTGCCACTCCCGGAAAGGGGAGAGAGAGGGACACAGCCTTAGGCTGACTCAGGTTTTGACCTGTAAATTTGGGCTGTGGAGCCCCACGGACCCTTCCACATAGCGGTTTGCCCTGGGAGCCTAGGAAGGACTGGAAAAACCTGACCCTCGTAACCTCCCTCTCTTCTAGCCTGGACTAATTGTTGAGGACTCCACGGGAGAGGGGAGAGAGAGCCTGGGGCTGACCCTGCTTTGGACTCCCAAGTTCTGCGAGAGCCCTTCCAGGCTGGGTGGGGCTGTGCCATTGTTTGCCTTGGAGCCCGCAAGGGGCTAAAGATATACAAACCTCCCAATCTCCTCCTCTACTAATAGGGACTGATTGTTGAGGATTCAGAAGGGAGTGGAAATATTTCCTAGCTGGGAAAAGGGGGGCGCTATGAGAGAAGTCTGGAGAACTGTCTCAGAAAGTTTGAATCACAGGGCTCCTAGCCCCCATACAGGAAGCTCTATCACATTGATCTAGTCTGTGTCACAACAAATATGCTCAGACCAGGCATTGAATTGAGAGCTGCCAACAATCGCCATCTCCTGGCAGACCAAGGAAGTGCACATAAGAAAATTAATAACTAAGAGAGGCTTTTCCTGGCCTCTATAGCCTCCTTCCTGCCCAAGGCCCTAGGAAACAACTCTACAATCAATTACTGGGTCCAGTGCCCAGTTTTGAGCAACCAGCAGAACAATCCTAACAATCAAGGTTGAGCCAAAAAATCAAAGAGCGGTGGTTGGGAAGCGGCTGTGGCTCAATCAGTAGGGCTCCCATTTACCATATGGGAGGCCCCGGGTTCGGTTCCCGGGGCCTCCTGATGAAGGCAAGCCCGCCGCACTGCGTGGTTAGCTGACCCAGCGAGCACAAGCAGCAAGGGGGGGATAAATGAATAAATAAATAAAATCTTTAAAAAAAAAAAAAAAAAAAAGAGCGGTGGTAACTTATAGCCTCCTGCCACTAAAACCCCATAAAAGAGAAAGAGATAGAGCATCTAAGTAAAATACAAACTAACCAGATGCCTAAGCACCAGCAAAAAATTACGGGCCATACTAAGAAAATAGAAGACATGGCCCAAGAAAAGGAATACAGCAAAGTCCTAGAAAAGATGCAGAATTTGAGAGAACTAATCAGTGAGATGAGCACACATTTCCAAAATCAAATTAATGAGATGAAAGAGAATATAGTTAAAGAGATCAATGACATCAAGAAGTCATTGCGCAAACGTAAAGAAGAATTTGAAATCATGAACAGAAAAGTAACGGAGTTCATGGGAATGAAAGACACAATAGGTGAAGTCAAAACTACATTTGAAGCATACAAGAGCAGACTCGAAATGATAGAAGAAAGAATAAGTGATACTGAAGACAGAGCAGCTAAAATTGAAGAGAGGAAAGAACAGAGAGAAAAGAATGGAAAAAATTGAGCAGAGGCTCAGAGAGTTGAATGACAACACAAAACGCAAGAACATATGTGTCATGGGAGTTCCAGAAGGAGAAGAGAAAGGAAAAGGGGCAGAAAGAGTATTTGAGGAAATAACTGAAAATTTCCCAACTCTCACGAAAGAAATGAACTTACATGTCCAAGAAGCACACCGTACACCAATAAGAATAAATCCAAATAGACCTATGCCAAGACACATATTGTTCAGAATGTCAAATGTAAAAGATAAAGAGAAAATTCTCAGAGCAGCAAGAGAGAAGCAAACGATCACCTACAAAGGACGTCCAGTAAGACTTAGTGCAGATTTCTCTTCGGAAACCATGGAGGCAAGAAGACAGTGGTATGATACAATTAGGAAACTGAAAGAGAAAAAATGCCAGCCAAGAATTCTTTATCCAGCAAAACTGTCCTTCAAATATGAAGGTGAATATAAAGTATTCACAAACAAACAGAAACTAAGAGAGTTTGCAAAAAAGAATCCACCTTTGCAGGAAATATTAAAGGAAGCTTTAGAATCTGAAAGAAAAAGACAGGAGAGAGAGGCTTGGAGGAGAGTATAAAAGAAAGAAAAGCAGAAAGGATAACCAAAAGAGTAAAAAGAAAGACAAAAATAAGATGACATATGAAAACCAAAGAATAAAATGGAGGAAATAATTAGTGCATTTTCAGTAATATCATTGAATGTGAATGGATTAAATTCTCCAATCAAAAGATACAGGCTGACAGAATGGATAAAAAAACATGAGCCATCCATATGCTGCTTATACAAGAAACTCACCTCAGACCCAAGGATACAAGCCGGCTGAAAGTAAAAGGTTGGAAAAAGATACTCCACGCGAATAGTAAACAGAAAAGAGCAGGGGTAGCTATACTAATATCAGACAAAACAGACTTCAAATGCAAAAAAAGTGATAAGAGATGCGGAAGGCCATTATATATTAATAAAAGGGACGATCCTCCAGGAAGATATAACAGTCATAAATATCTACGCACCTAACCAGGGTGCCCCAAAATATAGGAGACAAACTCTGGCAAAACTGAAGGGAGAAATAGACTTTTCTACAATAATCGTTGGAGACTTCAACACCCCTCTCACATCATTAGATAGAACAACTAGACAGAAGATCAACAAGGAAACAGAGAACTTGAACAATATGATAAACAAGTTAGACCTAACAGACATATACAGAACACTGCATCCAAACTCAGCGGGTTATACATTCTTCTCAAGTAGCCATGGATCTTTCTCCAGGATAGACCACATGTTAGGTCACAATACAGCTCTCAATAAATATAAAAAGCTTGAAATTATACAAAGCACCTTCTCAGATCATAATGGAATGAAACTAGAAATCAATTACAGACAGGAAAAAAGGAAATTTGCAAATGTGTGGAGACTGAACACTAAATATTCAGTGGGTCAAAGAAGAAATTGCAAGTGAAATCAGTAAATATATTGAGACAAATGAAAATGAGAACACAACATATCAAAACTTATGGGATACAGCAAAGGCAGGCTTGAGAGGGAAATTTATAGCCCTAAATGCCTATATTAAGAAACAAGATGGGAAGCGGCTGTGGCTCAATCGGTGGGGCTCCCGTTTGCCATGTGGGAGGCCCCGGGTTCGGTTCCCGGGGCCTCCTGGTGAGGGCGGGCCCCCTGCACGGCGTGGTTGGCTGGCCCGGAGAGCACAAGCAGCAAGGGGGGTGTGTGTAAATGAATAAATAAATAAAATAAAAATCTTTAAAAAAAGAAAAGCCCAGGACCAGATGGCTTCACAGGTGAGTTCTACCAAGCATTTCTAAAAGAATTAACACCAATCCTGTTTAAACTCTTCCAAAAAATTGAAGAGGAGGGAAAATTACCCAACACATTTTATGAAGCCAACATCACCCTAATACCAAAGCCAGATAAAGATTCCACAAGAAAAGAAAATTACAGACCAATCTCTCTCATGAACATAGATGCAAAAATTCTCAACAAAATACTTGCAAATCGAATCCAACAGCATATCAAAAGACTTACACATCACGACCAAGTGGGACTTATTCCTGGTATGCAAGGCTGGTTCAACATAAGAAAATCAATCAATGTAATACACCACATTAACAAATTGAAGGAAAAAAACACATGATCATCTCAATAGATGCAGAAAAGGCATTCGACAAAATCCAACATCCTTTTTTGATAAAAATACTTCAAAGCAGAGGAATAAAAGGAAAATTCCTCAATATGATAAAAGGCATATATGAAAAACTCACAGCCAACATCATACTCAATGGGGAAAGGTTGAAAGCTTTCCCCCTAAGATCAGGAACAAGACAAGGATGCCCATTGTCACCATTGTTATTCAACATTGTACTAGAAGTTCTAGCGAGGGCAATTAGACAAGACAAAAAAATTAAAGGCGTCCAAATAGGAAAAGAGGAAGTAAAACTCTCACTGTTTGCGGATGACATGATCCTGTATTTAGAAAATCCTGAAGTATCCAAAACAAAGCTACTTGAACTAATAAATGAGTTCAGCAAAGTGGCAGGATATAAGATCAACACGCAAAAATCAGTAATGTTTTTGTACACTAGTACTGAACAATCTGAGGAGGAAATCAGGAGGAAAGTTCCATTTTCAATAGCAACAAAAAGACTCAAATACCTAGGTGTTAATTTAACCAAGGAAGTACAGGACCTATATGCAGAAAACTACAAAACAATGCTAAAAGAAATTTTAAAAGACCTAAACAAATGGAAAGACACTCCGTGTTCATGGGTTGGAAGAATAAATATCGTGAAGATGTCAATCTTGCCCAAACTGATTTATAGATTCAATGCAATACCAATCAAAATCCCAACAGCTTACTTTACAGAATTAGAGAAGGCAATTACCAAGTTCATCTGGAAGGGTAAGTGCACCTGAATAGCCAAAAGTATTCTAAAAAAGAAGAGCAATGTGGGAGGAATTTCGCTGCCTGACCTTGAAACATATTACAAAGCTACAATGGTCAAAACAGCATGGCACTGGCATAAAGATAGACATATCGATCAATGGAATAGAATTGAGAATTCAGAAATAAACCCTCACCTATACAGTCAACTGGTTTCTGACAAATCTACCAAGCCCACGCTGATGGGAAAAAACAGTCTCTTCAACAAATGGTGTTGGGAGAACTGGATATCTATAACCAAAAGAATGAAAGAGGACCCCTATCTCACCCCCTATACAAGAATCAACTCAAAATGGATCAAAGATCTAAATATAAAAGCCAGGACCATAAAACTACTGGAAGAAAATGTAGGGAAACATCTTCAAGACCTTGTAGTAGGTGGTGGTTTCTTGGACCTCACACCCAAAGCACGTGCAACAAAAGAAAAAGTAGATAAATGGGACCTCCTCAAAATTAAACACTTTTGCACCTCACAGGAATTTGTCAGAAGGGTAAAAAGGCAGCCAACTCAATGGGAAAAAATATTTGGAAACCACATATCTGATAAGGGTTTAATATCCAGGATATATAACGAGATGTTATAACTCAACAATAAAAAGACAAATAACCCAATTAAAAAATGGGCCAAAGACTTGAATAGACATTTCTCCGAAGAAGAAATTACAAATGGCAAAAAAACACAGGAAGAAATGCTCAACATCACTCATGATTAGGGAAATGCAAATCAAAACTACAATGAGATATCATTTCACACCTATCAGAATGGCCACTATGAAAAAGACAGAGAACTACAAGTGTTGGAGAGGATGTGGTGAGATGGGAACACTTCTTCACTGTTGGTGGGAATGCAGGATGGTACAACCACTATGGAGGACTGTTTGGCAGTTCCTAAAGAAGTTGAATATAGACTTGCCACGTGACCCTGCAATACCACTACTGGGTATATACCCAGAAGAACTGAGAGCAGTGACACGAACAGACATCTGCACACCGATGTTCGTGGCCACATTATTCACCATTGCCAAAAGTTGGAAACAACCCAGGTGTCCATCAACAGATGCATGGATAAACATACTATGGTCTATTCACACGATGGAATATTATGCAGCTGTAAGAAGAAATGAAGTCATAAAGCATATGGCAACATGGATGAACCTGGAGGACATTATGTTGAGTGAAGCAAGCCAGACACAAAAGGACAAATACTGTATGAATGCATTACTATGAACCAAATATATTGTGTAATATATTGTTTGATTCACACACAAAAAAAACAAAAAAACAAAAAACAAAACAACAACAAAAAAATTTACATGTATCCATTACATTTAATTGAGAAATGTATATATTTATTCATCTGTGTTTACTTTTTAGTTTTTAATTGCTTATGTTTTCAATTATTAAATGTACAAAATAAAGTAAAAATAAAAAAAGTTAAAAAAAAATTTTTTTTTTTTATATCGCCTTAATTCTTAACCAAACAAACAGCAATAACTAAACAGAATTTATAACCATGACTTTTAACATTAAAGATTATTTTTGGGGTGGAGGGAAAACGACGGCAGGGCAGAGATGCAGGACTAGAGAGCAACAAGAATGGCTGTCGGAAGACGGACTCCAGGTAGCCATAACACCAGTGACTCCCTGTGGGGCTCACAGTACAGAGAGCTGTGCTGTCCTGTGCTGTAATCACTGACGCCCTCCACAGAAGCTTCCCAGAGGCAAAGAGGAATCACATTTCTGTACCCACTCTCCCAGTGAGCATTAAATCCCTCTGGACAGAGCTAATTAAACACATATACAGGGAGCAGATGTGGCTCAAGTGGTTGAGCGCCCGCCTCCCATGCGGGAGGTCCCAGGTTCAGCTCCCAGTACCTCCTAAAACAAAAACAAACAACAAGCAAAACAAATGAAAAAACCAACTCAGGGAGGCCCAAGTGGCTGAGCGCCCGTTTCCCATATACAAGGTCCTGGGTTCATTTTCTGGCACAGCTGAACTAAGTGTCTCAACTTCACTTACACTATGCTATAATTTCCATAATACATAACATACTTTGAATGAGCTAATATCTAACTTATAATTTAACTCAAATTTAGGAAAGGTGTTAAAACCAAAAATAACTCTTGCTCCTTAAGAGCTTTTTTCCAATGGCCAAAATGCCCAGCTTTTTCTAAGTGAGGAGAAATTTCCAGAGGCCTTCCCAGCTTCATTAAGATGAGCCTGCACAGCTATGGGGATGCCGCCTGACAGTGGATGAGCCACCGCGGTTGCAACAGCACTGCGAACAGGGCAGTGAGGACGTCTCACCTGCACCAAGGCTTCCTTCATGGCGGTCCAGTTGGACACCCGCCAAGCGCACTCCAGGACAAGGTAGGGGTTTATGTGACCTTTGGACTGGCCATATTCTGTTAAGGCTTCCCATTGGTTCAACTCTTTA
Source organism: Tolypeutes matacus (assembly GCA_026826555.1). Classification (NCBI taxonomy): domain Eukaryota; kingdom Metazoa; phylum Chordata; class Mammalia; order Cingulata; family Chlamyphoridae; genus Tolypeutes; species Tolypeutes matacus. The sequence continues at coordinate 1,229,791 of JAKSZT010053786.1, forward strand.
GAGCACCTAGAAAAGCAGGGATTCAAAAGCCAAAGCTCAGTTACCAGCACAGCAAGAGATTAAGAAAGGGCAGGGGCAGGGTTTTCAGCAGTATTTCCATTCCAAAGAAGGTAGTTCTGACACAGCAAAGGGCTGACTTCCATGGGCTAACAAGACTTGCTCCACTGGAGGGTGGACTTATGTTCCCGAGGGAAGCTGGCCTAGGCTCCAAGAACTACCCAACACGCTGCCCCGGGCCCAAAGTGCCACTGCTAGTGGAGAGGCAGCAGTAACTTATTGTTTCTCCAACAGACAGTTTAAATTACTCAAGACTTTAGAAATCGTTCTTTTCTTTAAGAAGTCATAAAGAACAAGTCTCCTTTAAATAAATGCTCATTATGAAAAAATTTCCATTTTCGTTGGTTCCCTTCACAAATTCTTGCATACATCACATCCATTTTTTACCGAATCCAGTGGTCTTCCCAAAGTTGGTATTCTGGGAAAATAGCAGGGGATGCATTACTCCTCTCGTGTTCTTTTTTGGCTTTATCCATTGCCTTTTCATAGGATTCTTGTGCCTAAAACAATTAATAAAGTTCTCAAACCACTGTTTTCCTAGATACACAATTTTTCCATTGCAACTGATAATTATACTGGGCACGGTGAACCACAGACCCAGGAGAGCCTCAAACTCTTCCCCAAGGTCACTTGACACCTCTATCCACAGAAGACAGAAGTGGGAGGAGGAAAGAGGATGCATGATTCCCCATACGGAATGGAAGGCAGGGAGACAGTCAAAGCCAGGGGTTCATTTCTCTGTCCTTCCATGATGACAGCAGGAGCCCCAAGGCAGTGACTATGTTTCTGTGTCTCAGTGCCCTCCACAGGGCTGAGAATCACATGCATCCTGAGCTCATGGACCACGCTACATCGAAAAAGAACATGAGGATTAAAATTTAATACTAAATGCAATCAACCTGCCATTTCCAACAGGACCAATGACTGCAGATAAAAAGCATCCATGGTAGCATCTAACTAAAGGACTCAGGACTGAGCTTTAAACGCATGTTCATGTAACATATGTAGGTTTGTCTTAACTGACTTTAATAAAGGTCCTTTATATGCAGTCTAAATAGGCTAAACAAAACAGTAAACTTATTTAAACATGAACGCTGACTTGAAGACGTTACATAAAAAAAAAAAAAAAAAACATCACTTATGACCTTCTGCGAACCACGCCGTCCAGTTATCTCATTCCCCGACGCTACCTGCTCGAAGAATCCATGCTGCTCATATGCAATAGCAGTCGCAGTCTCCGAGTACTTGCAACGCTTCTGCCACAAGCCAGCCCACATATCTTCCTCTTGTAACAGAGAGTAAAGTTCAGCTAGGGAATCCAGTATTTCCTGAAAAAAAATCCCATCATGGCTTCTGAGTGTGCAGGACAAAAACTTTTTCAATAACGTGATTTTAGTGTATTGTAATTTAACATCATCTGGTGGGTTTATTTCCCGAGATGGTGAGACTGTTTGAAAGGAAGAAGTAATTAGTAAAATGAGGTCAGTCCCTCACCTGCTGAGGTGGAGTTATGCTCTCCTGTTCATAAAATTCCGTTGTTTGTTTTGGCTTAATCTGAAGACTCAGACCTTTCTCAAAAGCCTGGTGCTCCAGCATTAACGTAGAACGGAACCAGAGGTTGTGCGTCTTCCCCAGGTACTTCAGGACACAAGGCCGGATGGGAATGGGAGGGACGCACTGGGACATGGCCTCCACGAAGCAGTTCAGCGCGCTGGGCTGGCAGTCCCGCTGTACCTGGTGACTGCCACTGCACAGGAATGGGCTGATTTCGCCGGCCAGAGCCTAAAACCAAAGGCCCGTTAGTGCAGCTCTCCTTTCAGAAACCCACTTGTCTCCTACCTTCTCTCACATAGCACTGAGGAATATTTCTGATAATTTACTCAAGTAAAAATAATTCCTTCCTCCTCTGACATTTAACTAAGACTGTCTTCTTTCATAAATACGCATCAAAAGCTAAAACCACCCGGCCCTTCGGTTCCTGGCCTCGGTGTCGCTGTCGCGGTTGCCAGGAGAGTGGCACCGGAGGGGAACGGCTACAGCAGAATGCCTTGGTTAAGCTAGAATATTTCAGGGAAGCGGATGTGGCTCAAGCACTTCGGCTCCCGTCTATGATATGGGAGGTCCAGGGTTTAATTCTCAGGGCCTCCTGGTGAAGGTGAGCTGGCCCACATGGAGTGCTGGCCTGCACAAGAGTGCTGGCCCACATGGAGTGCTGCAGAGAGCTGGCGCAGCAAGATGACACAACAAAAAGATACACAGAGGAGAGACAATAAGAGATGCAACAGACTAGGGAGCTGAGGTGGTGCAAGAGATTGAGCACCTCTCTCCCACTCCACAAGGTCCCAGGATCGGTTCCCAGAGCTGCCTAAAGAGAAGACAAGCTGACACAGAAGAACACACAGTGAATAGACACAGAGAGCAGACATTGGGGCAGCGGGGGGTGGGGGGGATAAATAAATAAAAATTAAAATCTTAAAAAAAAAGCGAAAACCACATTTTTCTAAAACAGGATTTTAAAAATATACTCACTTGCTGCTGTCTATCAGATAGAATTTTCCACAATCTCGGAAAAAGCTGGACCCACGTCTTCTCTGCCAACGTTGTAGAAATGTGACACAGCTGAACAAAGGCACTGAGCAGTGCTCCCGTCTACAGGAATAAGAGACACAAGCTTAGGCGGCCCCTGGCTCGTGCTGAAAACCCCATCATGCAAGTGCCTCTCATACCCATGCTCCCAAGACACTGCCTCATACTTTAACAGACGCTCCTCCACTCTCACTTTCAAAGGTCTGAGCAAAAGCACATGACTGAGTGCCAGGAACCCCTGGTATGCTATACACACCTCGATTTGTTCTTAACCTTTAAGGTCATTGATGATTCCGTCATGTCCAAGAAGTACAAGAACACTGACAATATTGAAAGAACAAATTAAGAGGTATACAGATGTCACCAAAGCAGAAGAGAATGAAAATACGAGAGAGGAAACAGAGCCAAAGTTAGAGATGGATGGTCCAAAATGTCAAGTCAAGTCCGTGGATGTGTTTTATTTTGTGCACAGCTTTACTGTATTTGTAAAATCTGACTTAGCTGCCAACCTTTCTTAAGAACAGCCCCCCACCCTTAAAGCCCGCCTGGCCCACATGCCCCAGGGCAACAAGCACCTGGCGCCACAGTTCGCACACACACTTGCCGTCCACCACGGTCCCTGCGAGCCCAACGCGGAGACAGTGTCAAGTGACACACGTGTCATTCACCCTCCCCCCCACAGTAGACCCAAACAGAGAAATAGTTCTTATATCCATGTCTCTCTCAACAATGCAAAATCAAGGATACAGCTATTTCGAGGTGAATGAGTGAAGACACGTCTGTGCTTGATGCCCACGCTGCCTCCATGAGGGAATAATATCACTTAAGAGAGTTATGAAATGTGCCTGGTTCATCTACGTGCTCAGCTCCCTTGGCACTAAGCCAACTTAGCAGAAGGTCCTGAGGAGGTGAGTGAACTGAAGGGCTGAGAGGGGTGCCACAGGCCTGCTGGTAAAAAGCCATGGGTGATGCCAATGGTTCATAGCTTGTTCTAACTTACAGGTGAAGAACTGTGGATGCTGTGGTAGCCCCAAAACACCCCAAGAGACCGAGGAGGGCGTCATTGGCCTCAACAGATTCCCTACAGAGAGTGCAATGGTCAGTTCTGCTAAACGATGTCCGATGAAGAGAGAGAGTCTGCATCCTGGGGGTGAGGACCAGCTCGAACACCTTAGTCCCTGCAGACTTCCCAACAGAGAGTCCAGAAAAAGCCCTCTGGCCTGACCACTTCCCAAGGGAAAGCAGCTTCAGGAACAAAAATATCCTAGCAAAAACTGTGGATAAAATGATTTTAATCCCACCTTGCTCGACTAAGTAATTTCCATGAATACACAGAAGATAAAATAACAAAATGAGTATCACCCCCTCCAACTCCCTAACTGCTGCTTTACTTTCTTCATCGCACCCACCACCACCTGAGGTTGTTGACATCAAGTTGTTTTCTTTGTTGATTATTTATACCCCCACTAGAATGTAAGCCCTATGATGCTGGCTATTTTTGCCAGGTTTGTTCACTGCTGCATTACCAGTGCCCAGAACAGTACCTGGTACATAGTAGGCACTCAACAATTTGTTGAAAGACTAAGTAAAAAAGATGTCTCTTGAAACGGGACATAAGATAATGCAAGTGAGGAAGGTCAGAAGGGAGGGTACTTCACACAACAAGCACCCACTGAGAGCCACCAACACAGGTAAGACCCAGGGTTCTCTGGGGACATATGCCCAGGGGGACACATGTCCCCACTGGTTCCCGTGGTTATGGGGCCCACACAACTGTGCTGGGGATGGTCTGAGACTCCCCTCCATGGCATGCAACTGGAGTGCATTCAGGTGGCCAAGGAAGTATAGACAGCCATAACCTGACTTCTTACCAAGGGCAATGAAGACAGGGCTACAGTGACTGCAATCCAGAGAGGTCATGGGGGGCCTGCTTGGACAAGATTCTCCTTGGGCAGTCATGTCTGGTCTACCCCAACCCACAGTCCAAAGAACAGCTAAGGCCCCAAAAAAGTATGTGGTATAGCTATTATCATTTCAGCCAAAAAATGTTTAACTAGTAAATCCAGACAGCTGCTCTTTCAGCAATGTACTACTGCCTAAAACACGTAATCTTCACCTTAACTCTTCCAGAAGACCTTCCACACCGAGCTGATCATCAGGCTTAGGACAAGGTAACTGATGAGTCAGCGCCTGCCTCTGGGAACAGAACAAGGAGCACAGCCATTGCCTCCGGAATGATGCGGTTGGGGCAGGCGCAGGCGCGTCTATTAGGCCTGGTCCATAATTTACATATAAAAGGATGCTTTGCTTCTTGCTCCAACAAAAGAGCAAGTGTTTCATGCTTATTCAAGACCACAACTGTGTCACTCAGACACAAGTTCAAAATTTTATTTAGTGCAGGATTTCTGGGCAGCTCACCCCACAAAATTTAAATGCAAAAATTATTTGTGAAAAATAGTTTATTCATGATTTTTCTTCACCTACCATTTGAGATGAACAGAAAAACCACTATTTGCTCGTAATACTGTTGAAAAGTAACTTGGTATTCGAGGTCTTAACTTTCAATCATTATCTAAAAACTAACCTACCTATTGTTACCCGGAGGCTCTGTGGAAGTCTCCGAGTTTCTCTCCAGCTAGATCTCAAAACAGATGCATTTGGAAGGTCCATCCGCCCCACCCCACCCCCACTCCCCAAAAAAGTGGCATCGATTTACCATATTAACTTATTTTCATTTTCTCCTCTTTCATGGAACTTGAAAAACATCCAGGATATGTGTCACATCATACATTTACAGTAGACAACTTTACTATTTCTTTAAAAGGACTGGATGTCCCCTTACAAAACACTTTAACGGCTTTCTCAAACCTCTGTATAAAATGTCCACTTTAAGGTCTCAAAGGACTAGAAAGGTTTCAATTGAGATAGGAAAGAAAAGAAGTGTAACTTGTAAAAGAAAATCTTATACTGCTGTGAAATAATCTTATTTAGGACTCCAAATTTTCAGGGGGTAAAAAACTACCCTTCCAAATTTGCATACAGACCTTCACTTCCCGAAGAGTGTCAAGAAATTTGTCATGCCTATTGGTCAACATATGCAGCTGGTTCCCAATGTCCTTTTCAGAAAGTTCTTTGGTTTTAGGTGTGCTAGTCTGATCTCCAGGAGCTAGTTCAATATCTATCTCTACATCCTAAAAAACAATAACAAATAAAACCAAAAAGGTCAAACAGTAAAAGTAAACCCCAAAAACACAACTCCCATATATACTTTTCTCCTCCCTCCCCCACCCCCCAGCCCGTTGTTGTTTGTGCTCGCTGTCTGCTCTCTGTGTCCATTCTCTGTGTGTTCTTTCCATGTCTTCTTGTCTTCTCTTCTCGTTTTTTCTCTTTAGGAGGCACCAGGAACCAATCCTGTGATCTCTGGTGTGGGAGAGAGGCACTCAATCACCTGAGTCACCTCAGCTCTCTGGTCTGCTGTGCTCCCACGGTCTCTCCTCTGCGTCTCCCTTTGTTGCATCAGCTTTCCACAGTGCAGGGCAGCTTGCCTTTACCAGAAGTCCCTGGCAATTGAACCCGGGGCCTCCCATATGGTAGACAGAAGCCCAATTGCTTGAGCCACATCTGCTTCGTCCATACACTTCATTTTACATTTTTGACAAGTGAAAGTTGCTAGCTTCCTGTAAGTTTATCATTATCTAAATAACTTTGCTTGGATTCTGAAATTAAGAAACAAAACCCAGATAAACTAGACTAGAATTACCTCTCTCTTTTAAATGACAGCACAAAAACACCCCAATTTTTCTGTCATATTTGGATTACGGAAAGAAAAAAAGGTACAAACTTTAAAAAGTCAAAATGAAGATAATTAGGAATCTCAACCTAATGTTCTTCAAAGTGCAACACAGGGAAACAGAGATGGCTCAAGCAACTGGGCTCCCTTCTACCATATAGGAGGTCCAAGGTTTGATTCCCAGGGCCTCCTGGTGAAAAGCAAGCTGGCCCACGCACAGGAATGCTGGCCCGTGCAGAGAGCTGGCGCAGCAAGATGATGCAACAAAAAGAGACACAGAAGGGAGACAATAAGAGACACAACAGACCAGAGAGGTGAGGTGGCACAAGAGATTGAGCGCCTCTCTCCACTCCATAAGGTCCCAGGATCCGTTCCTGGTGCCGCCTAAAGAGAAGACAAGCAGACACAGAAGAACACACAGAGCGCACAGCGAGCGCAAAAACAATGGGGGGGAGGGGAGGATAAATAAATCTTAAAAAAAAAAAAAGTACAGCATAGATCCCCGGCTGCTTTGCTCAGATTAAAAATACTGCCGCAGTCCTGCCGTGGAGCACTGCTGGGAGAGTCAGAAAACTTATTTCTGTCTAAAGCTTCTGAGAAGTCAGAACCAACTATTTAATTATCAAACTACTCCTTGAAGTCAAGTTATCAACCATTCTGTATGTGCTGCTGAAAAGGCATAAGAATCACTTCAAAGTCGGGAATTTATTTCACACAGGAGAATTACAGAAAGAAAAGATGATCAAAGTTACCATATGATCTAGCCATTAGCAGCAGTGAAGAAAACTAAGTTCTTATTTGCTAATAAAACAAGCAGATACTCTGCAAAAGGGAAAGGAAACAAACTCTTCTTGAGAGCAGAGAGCGTCCTCGCTCTTTGATCAGGGTGGCTGTCTTCTAAAATCCAACACTCCAGGAAGGCTGAGCTTCCCAAAAGGAAGCACAGTCTAAAAACACCTATTTCTGGGGTAGTGTCAGCCATCAAGACTAAGGCTCTAGCCATGACCTGGGGCTTGGAAAAGCCAAAGTCTCCCTGGCTGCTCATACCAAGACTAGGCAGAGATAGGGAAGGCTCTTAGAAGGCTGCCAGCAGAACCAGTTAGAACTATGGCTTCTTTATGGTAGCCATCACGTCCCAAAGCAGTTCTTTATAATTCAACCCAGGCTACTTCTCATTAGGGGAGGAAAATCATAAAACAATAAAATATCCTGTACTAAGTAGTACTAGCTCATGACAAAGCAATCTCTCTCAAAACTGAATGGAAATATAAGATGTTTACCAATTTTAACTTAAAAATCAAATACAATTTAGGTACCACATTTAGAATTTTAAGGTTCACACAGGTTTTAATATATTTTTCTTGAAGAAAAACTAAGGCTGATATAAAATTCAACAGCAGTGGGGATTCTGTCTGTGAAAAGAGGCACCACGAAATCAGTGTTACCTCCTCTTTGGACTCGCTGTTCTCGCGCTCCCGAGGCTCCTGCTTGACATGTGTGACCATGGCAAAGGCTGCTCGGTCGTGGCTATCTGCCAGGTTGATGACGTTGGTGATGGATGGGAGCATGGCGCCCTGGCAGCTGGTGCCAATGGGAGTGCTCTTCTCACACACTGCCAGAAGCAGCTAGAAAAGTGTTGTGGAAAAGAAGAGAAGCCTGAAACATGAGCACAGCATCAGGGTACGTGGACACACAGGTGGTACCTCTTCATCCCAGCAGCACGCCCACACTGGCAGCTCCCAAGCCCACAGCTCTGGTCCACTTCTCCCCAAGGTCAGATGGAGGCATCTGCACCTCTCTTCCACATGTCCCTCCCCCAGGTGTCTCTGGCTCTACTTCTTTCTATCTTTCTCCCCTGCCCCACGGGCTCCCTCTCTTCTATTCTCCCAGAGATCACCCCCAGTGGTTCCTTATCTCCCATCTTCCATATCACAGCACCAAGCCCTGCCAAGTTCACCCCTTGCATGGACACAGCCTCCTAACTCACCTCCAAATTTTCTTCCCAAACCCATCTTCTTCCACACATCTGACACCATGACTTCCCTTCTGACACCCCTCCTCCAGCTTCCCACAGACCTCGGGCACCATCCAAACTCTAAGATGGCTCCCAAGGTCTTCCAGGACCCAACGCCGCATCTGCCTCTCCAGGTGGACATGTCCATTTGCACTGAACACTTCCTTGACCACCCTGTGCACACCCCTAAACCTTCTGCACTACCAGACCTTGTTCATGCTATCCCTTGGCCGAGCTGCCCTCTCATCCTCTGGGCACCCACCAAGCACCAGGAGCTGTGCTAGGCCTGGGAGGTTCATGTGTCAAAGTCACAGAGGCGGCATCCCATGCCCCCACACCTCAAGTTTCAGAGAGAATGACAAGACAGACATCGGCCTGGACACAAACATATCCTTGTTTTGATAATGCTGCCAAGGACCAGGTAGAGGAGCAGGTAATAAAGGGTACCCCACTTTAGCTTGGAAGGTCAGAGGACAAACTTCCGAGGAGGTCACTAATAGGCTGACACCGGAGGGATTAGAAGGAGCTAACCTGAGAGAAGGACAAATCCTCAACACCAGAAATGGCGTTCAGAACAGTGAGGGGAGAGGGGGACAAGATGGGGTGCGAGAGAAAGGCCAGAGCCAGGTCACTTGGGCCATGAGACCCTAACACAGAGGCTGGATTTAATGGCACATACAATGGTGAGGAGTAACAGGATCTGCTTTCTTCTTTAAGAAAAATTGTGTGCAACAGAGAAAACAGAGGTGGGCAGGAGGTAAGATGGTTGAACACTAAGGAAACTGCTCCAGGCATGCCTGTGAGAGATGGTGATGGCCACGGGCAGGGAAGCGGGTGGCTGGGACCTGGTACCGCAGAGTGATGGGCTGGGCACAAAGGGGCAGAGAGGGAAGATGCTAGAGATGGCTGGCCTGGGCCCTGCAGCCCACAGCCCTCCCCCTGGTCCAGTCACGTGCCACCTGCCTCCAACAATGTCTTTTCACCTCCAGATCTTTGGTACCTGATCCTATGCCTGGTACCTAACCAGCAACAGATGTCTCTTGAATGAAAAATGAATAAATCAGGGCACAAGTCCACTCTGCCAATTGTGCTGCACTTGTAGCAAAATTCCACATAGATGCTGTGCACAGCACAGAAAAAACATCTACTCAGCACAAATAGGAAATGGACTAACAGGCTCTAACTGAAGCAAAGTGCCACAATTCCCTTCTTTTGCATCAAAGAGACCAAAACAGACTTCTGTCTCAGTTGTCTTCTTAGATAAAGTAACTTGGTAACCTTTTCTTTTCCCTCATTATAGGCAAGTAGACAAGAATTACTTTCATAGTGTCAGTAACCAGCTATGGGAAACCTCAATTTGCCCAGTGTGTGAAACTGGTGATTAAAGCAAAGAATTAATGACAGTTGACTCGATAACAAGCAACCAAAAAGTCTAACTGCAAACCTGTCAGAAACGTCCAAGAACATCAGAGCCACGGAAATGCCAAGCCTGCACTAGGTCTGGATTTCCTTCTTAGAGCACGGACCACTTTAGACAAGCCTTTGTAACGGGCACCCCTGAAGGGATAAAACCCAACAATGTTAGGCCATCTGACCTAGCTGCCACACCTTCCTGCTTTAAGAATGAGAGATGACAACTGTAGCACATGTTTACATTTTCTAGGGCATGTAACCTATTAAAATTGTTATACTTAAGATAAAAAAATAAATCTTTGGCTACAAACTCAGGAATATTATTCAGCTTTCTGATGCAGGGCTTAAACATTAGGCCCAAGAAACTAACCAACCAAACAAAAAAACTCTTCGATGAAAACATGGCTTTAAGACTTTCTTCCCACCAGAGTTTAGAAGCCGTTTAATTCATCTTGGCATGTGTCAGCACCTCCCGGGTTTGGCGCACCAAGTCAGAAAACCACTGCTGCCAATCACACAGGACAAGCTGAGCCCAGCTTACCTCAATGCACTGCTTAATCCAGAAGTGGTTTCCCATGGCTTCCCAATTCTGGGAACAGGTCACATAAAGCAGGCGTTCATAGACCCGACGTTTCATGGAGTTGTCAAAAACCTCAAAAAATTTTGCCCTGATGAGTGGCTGGGCACAACGTAACCCAGAGAGGAAGGCAGGCTCGAGTTTAGCAGTCAGCTCACTGCCAGAGAGCGTCTCGTCCCTGCAGGCAGAGGAAACACACGAGCGCATGAAAGCAGGGCAAAACGGCGCACCCCTCCCTAAGCAGACAAGCAGACAGGAGGTGGATACCAAGTTTCTGAAATGCTGCTAGGAAAGCCAAGAGTGCGTTATTAGTCCCTGTTGGATTCACTCGCATGACTTACACAGCCTTTCAGCAAAAGGATTACTAATGACTGCAAAATATGTTATGTGACTTGATATTTAAGGGAAAAATTAAAACTCAGGTGTAACTAGAAGATTAATAAACCACGTTGCACTGGCTCGTCAGAGAACACATTATGAACCAATATACATGGTATTTAATCAACTGCTGTAATTACCTGTAGACATAGTTAACAAGGTCTAAAAACTGGGCATTTAATTCCAGGTCTTCTGGAAAACGTTTTTCTATGTAGGTCATCATTTTCACCAGCAAAATGGACTTCTCCCGGAGGGTAGGCGTCTGTATGAATTTGTATTTTTAAAAGAAAAGGTCAATTACTTCTACTTGAGAAAAGACATATTCAAAAATATTTCAAAGCCATCTGCTATACTATTTCTTAAACTCCTATAATTTTGCCAAGTATAATAAGACAAGGTCGTTTCTAAGCAGGAAAATCAAAGATAGCTCTGGTTATCTTTGGAAGCTTAAACTCAAGACAGATGCCAATATAATTTTCCTAATGTTATTTGGAGAGAAAGCTATTAGGTTATAAAACAAATCAGCAGTTTTCAAGCATCTCTTAGAGTTAAAACTTCCATTGTTTTTGCTATTATAATGGTAATGTGACTTTCATAAAAGGTTAATAAGTAAGATTCATTTAACATTTGAACTGAGAAAACCACATTAAGATGAGTGAGCAGTTAATCTCAAGTTTCTAAAATCTGTTAAGCACACTCAGAATAATCTATCTTAAAAAAAGTTATTTTGAATGCAAATAAGGGGGAGATGTTTTATTTCAAGAACTTTCAGAAGGAAAAGCAGAGAAAAGGATGCCTGCATTTTCCTTCACCTGCAAAGGAGTCACTTGCCCAAAGCCCAGAGCCCTGCTCCTCAGCTCACCTGATTGGCTGCCATCGGGGAATTATTTTTAACCCACTCCTCCACAATCTTGACCACAGCCCGGAGGATTTTGGCATCTGGTGACTTCTCAATGAGGGACGTCAGAATGGCCTGGATGAAGCTCTTCCTCATTTCCATGCTCATCACAGCCAGGCGCGTTTTCACCAGCTCCAGGCTCAGCATCACCAGCTCGCTGGTTCCTGTTCACGCGAAGAGGAAGAGGCGCCAACACATCTCTATTCACGTTTACGACTGCAACCATTCTGCTTTACTTGGCATGCTGGATTCTGCTCATTTATCCCCAAACTATATTGTCTTGAAACTGGAATTCTAGGATTTGTGGAGTTCTTATATTCCGCTTTGCAAGGATAAAGCCATAAGAGCCTCCTTCCGAGGGAGGGAAGGATGGAGCTGGTGGTGCTGGCACAAGGGACCCTGGCAGCGCAGCCACCTCCACACCCGCCCTGAGGGTGCATCCTGAAGGCGCACACAGACCACTGCGCTCTAAGGCGCCCTGGCAGCAGTGCTGACCCCACCCCCAGCCCAACTCCCAGATTCCTGGAGCCCACTGTTCCTGCCTGAAACCTGCCACTTAATTCTTCAGAAATAACACCTCTGATCAAGCAATTTCTGTTTTACAGCAATTGTTGGTAACTTTCACTTGGTGAAATGTTCCACTAAAATGTCTTATTTTAAAATCCATCCTTATATTCACAAACTTTAAAAGCAGTTTATTTTCAAAATGAGATTTTGATTTTAAATGAAATGCTCAAAATCTCTTTGTTAAGGAGCAAATGATACTGAATACACAACAACAAAAAGAACTCAGGTTCACTCTGGAATGCAACCACCCAGCCCACACAGTTAGGTGTTAGGGACCGAGCAAGTAGCACGGCCCCACGCCTGTCACCTGAGGTCGCCTCTGTGCTTCCTGATGCTGCCTGCGGGTTTAAATGCTCTCGGACCATCTTCTGGAGGGAGCGCATGAAGACAGAAATCAGCCTGTCTATGTAGCTGGGGTTGTTGCTGCATGCAGACTTGAGGATCATAAGGGTCCCTAAAACAGAGACATTGCCAGTCACCTTATGGGGGGAAAGAGAGGGTAACTTACGAAAACATGCTATTTCAGACCCTAAATGCTGACAGAAGCATAGGTTAATCCCAAAGGTAAACGTGATAAATACGCATATGGCACATACTCTGTTTTCAAGTATTGTACTTTCACTCCCAATTCTCAGTCATGTCACCATCGTCGCATATGAAAAGTGATCTTTGTGCTTCAGTAGAAACAACATTCCTACCTTCAATTCTGGATTTCATTTCTAAGTTATGACAAACCACCTAAGTGAAATTTTTCTGTCCCATGATGTGTTTCGGGGGGGACAAAAAAAACACACTTTCTTTTTATCTAGCCTATTCAAGCATTACAAATATTTTAGAATTCAATTTGCACTTCATTCTGAAAAATTACAGAAGATCAAGATCAATAAAAATCAGCAAAACACCAGACTGTGAACACAGAATATCCTAAACAAAGGTTACTTTCTGAATGGGCAATTTTTAGGATCCTCTTGAAATTTAACATGCACATTAAATTTTAAATCTGTATTCATGGATAAAAGGGTATTTGCCACTTAAAGGGGCAACTGTCCCAGGTGTGGGCAATTTCAGGCTTGCTTCATTAAAAGGCCAATCCTCAACAGGGCAGTCAAGGCAGGACAGGCTAATTCTGAGGTGTGTGGCAACGGTGATGGTTGTGGGCAAGGCAGGACAGTCTGTACTGCCACCGTGACCTCCTCTACCAAGAGAAGGTCAGTAAACAAGAAAGGACTTTAAAGTTGCTAACCTAAAATCTAATCCTAATCAAAGACATGAATTGGCCAAAAACGGAGGGTGACTATCTACACATTTTACTTCTGGGTATCTGGGGGCCAAAGCTTCCCAGCTGTCCTGACTTATCCAGAAATCGACCTTGGTTTCACTTGGGTCAGAGTCATACCTATTAGCTGGGGACTACTTCTGATGTTGTAGAGGCTTATTGACAGGCAACCACACTGTAAAGGGCAGTAATTCCACACATTTGTGCAGTGCATTAGTGATATCTGTGTTTCGTGTAAAAATTTGGTCAGGAGGTTCCATGTGACCCAGGGCAATGCCCTCTGCACCTGAGGCTGAAGGATGGAGGCTGGAGGAACAGAAGCAGCACTGGTGACAGGGGAGGGCAAGGGGGGCTGTTCCTCAAAGGGCATAGTGGCCTTGTGTGCACCCAATACCCACAGACACTCCAAACGACATGTCAGCTCACAAGCGCCTCTGAACGACCTAAGCCTTGCCCCGGAAGGAAAGCATGCCAGTGACAAGAACCTCTTGATGCCAAACTGAACCACTGTGGGAAAACACAGACCCACGCTCACCAAAGAGCTGGGAAGGATTTGCGCTGGCAGCCTTCTCATAGTTGGTGAGTCCTTCATAGATGACCTTCCCGACGGCTGCATAGAGGCACTCCAACTCTTCGTACTTAGAGGCCACGCTGGATGTACCTAAAGCAGAAGGTGAGAACTTGGAACCATGGTTTGGGTTCTCACAGCTGTGCCAGTCCCTGGGCTGCTAGCTCCCCTCACAGGAGGGACTGATCTTTAGCAACTGGTACAACGTGGTGCTCAGGAACCTTTGGCTGAAAGAATGAACCTTAAAGTGAGGTTCCCCACACACAGCAGCAAGGGTCATGCCGTGCAGGCAGCCCAGGCACGAGCACCTGGGAGACACCAGGTCAGAGGTGGCCATCTCCCACGGTGCTGGTGCCACCCTACAGAGCTCAGCAATGTCTTCGCATCTCCTCACACCTTACCAGAAGCTGGTCTGAACATACGCATTTACAATGTGCCAAAATTTAATCCTGTCCACTGCTAAATATTTGATGATTAAGAAAAACAAATCACTTCAACTTAATTTCCCTTAAACATCTGAAGAAAACGGTAATGCTTGGCTAATGAATAACTACATCTCCAAAGCAGGAAAAAAGATATAATGCAATGGCTGTTAGCTTGGTGCCCACGCCCTCCCCAAGAAAGGCCCAGATGGAAAAAGTCACATACTCGGTTCTGTTGGGAAAATGCTCATCAGCCGCGAGAGCAGGCTGTGAACTGCCCGCAGGACTTTGGTGTTTCCACAGGTCATACAGGCAGCGACCCCACGCTGTAGAGGTTTGAAGCTACTGAGGATTGCTGGAGACTGGAGCACGGTTAGCAAGAAACTTAGCACTTCCAAGCCAGTGCAAATATTCCCATAGTTCACTTGATTAGGCTGCTCCTGAAAGGAGAACACAAGCCACAGACAGAGGAGTACAGTAAATCACAGAAACATAAATCAAGCAAAATTTAAAACTATGTGCCATTAAGTATTTGGAAACTAAGTAAAAAAACCACTGTGGAATGAAAAACACATCATATATATAAAAACACATGACCACTATATTAAATACCTAATTTTATTAATACAATAAGACTTCATAAGAATGTTTCTTATGAATATTTCCTTTAACTACTTAGTCAAAGCTAAATAAAAAACCTCAAAGTATTGTTAGAGACGTCATCAACATGGTGACCTAAGATATCCCCTGAAAAAGCCTCCCAGGAGATCTAGCAAATAAAAGGACAAATCCCACTTGCTTAGAACTCCGGAGGATGGTAAAGACAGGAAAAGGACTCCACAAATGCTGAATCAAAGAAAGAGAAACCTATCGGGTAGGAAAATTCCATCCCGGCCGGCCGGCAGGTTCCCATGCCCCCTCACAGGGTCCCACGCAGCTTGGGGGCAGCTTGGGAGCGGCACAGAGGCAGCGGCGCTCAGGCCCCGCCCACAGTGCACAGAGCTGACAGAGCGGACACAGCAGCCGGTCCCAACTCCCTGCGCGATCAGGCACAGGGACCAGAACTCACAGGGACCCTAAGTGAAACACAAGCCACTGCCTTGTGTTGTGCTGCATACAAATGGGCCGCCTGGTGTGCGTGGGGGAGGGAGGGGCGGGGACTGCAATAGAAATGCTGACAAGAACTGCTGTACCCTCACTGAATCCAGTTTTAGTCAGCTGGACCACCTAAAAGCACATCAGACTTCTGTGAAGTGACTGACTTTTCTGGATTGACCCCATGTAGCTCCCAAGGAGGGAAGAAACTGGAGGCTGAAAAGCCTCACAGAAAGAAAAATAAAGCGGGTGGCGGGGGATTAAACTGAACTTCTGTAATATAGGCCAGGTCCCAGACCAAAAAGTATAAGGAAAATAGGACACTGAGTGACAGAAAGAATTTAAACAAATCAGAGAAGCTGGGGAGAAAAATCTGCACAAAAACAAACAGAACAGATCAAGATTCCTGGAAAGGAATAGAAGAAAGGAAGCTCTCTCTTGGAGGTGAAAAAAAATTGCACAAAAAGTGCAATCCTAAAAATTGCAATGCCTATCCAGGGCAAAAAACAGATGACAAAGAGCAGAGAAGGGAAGCGGCTGTGACTCAATCAGTAGGGCTCCCGTTTACCATATGGGAGGCCCCGGGTTTGGTTCCCGGGGCCTCCTGGTGAAGGCAGGCCCACCCGCACAGCGTGGTTAGCTGACCCAGCGAGCACAAGCACCAAGGGGGGGATAAATGAATAAATAAATAAAATCTTTAAAAAAAAAAAAAAAAAAGAGCAGAGAAAATCTGAACAGTTAAACACAGGCTATTCTAAAGGTCTAGAACAAGTTAGACTAAGGGTCAAGAAGAGCCTTAACACAAAGCCAAGCAACAATAAAACCCTAGACAAGAGAGAAAAACAGACCTTCAGAGTGAACATCAAGATAATGAGGTGCCTAGACATCAGCAAAGAATTGCAAGCCATACTAAGAAACAGGAAGGAATGGCTTAGTCAAGGGGACAAATTAAAGCTTCAGGAGATTCAGATGTTGGAACAACTAATCAAAGATGTTAAAACAAATCTCCTAAATTAATTCAAAGAAAGGAAGGAAAATATGCATAAAGAGAAAAAAGGATATTAAGACAATGTGTGAACATAAAGAATTTGAAAATATAAAAAGAAACAAATTGTGGGGATGAAAGGCACAATAGTAAAAATTAAAAACACACTAGAGGCATATAGCAACAGGTGTGAACAGGCAGAAAAATCAGTGAATTAGAAGACAGGACAATTAAAATCACACCGTCAGAAGAACAGCTAGAGGAAAGACTAGGAAAAACTGAGCAGTGTTACAGGGATGTGAGTGACAGCACAAAGCACACACACATACACATCATGGGTGTCCCAAAAGGAGAAGAGAAGGGAAAAGGGGCAGAAAGAATATTTGAGGAAATAATGGCTGAAAATTTCTTATGAAAGACATAAATACACATGTCCAAGAAACTCAATGTACTCCAAACAGAATAAATCCTAATAGACCTATTCCAAGAAATATACTAATGAGAATGTCAAATGCCAAAGATAAAGCAAGAATCCTCAGAGCAGCAAGAGAAAAGTGGTTCATCACATACAAAGAATACTCAATAAGACTAAGTACCAATTTCTCTTATGAATATAGATTTAAAAATCCTCAACAAAATAGTTGCAAATTGAATCCAACAGCACATCAAAAGTATTATATACCATGATCAAGTGCATTTTATCGCAGGTATGCAAGGAAGGTTCAACACAGGAAAATCAATTAATGTAATATACCACATCAACAAAACGAAGGGGGAAAAACACATCATCATTGCAAATGACAAGGAAAAGACATTTAACAGAATTCAACATCTTTTCTTGATTAAAAAACACTTAGAAAAAATAGGACTAGATGGAAAATTCCTCAACATGATTAAGGGCATATACGAAAAATCCACAGATAACATACTCAATGGTGAAAAACTGCCGATTTTCCGTCTAAGATCTGAAACAAGACAAAGATGCCCACTGTTACTATTCTTATTTAACATTGTACTGGAAGTTCTAGCCAGTACAATTAGGCAAGAAAAAGAAACATAAAGCATAAAATTGGAAAGAAAAGTAAAACTTTCGCTATTTGCAGATGACATCATCCTATATATAGAAAATCCTGAGAAATCCATAACAAAGCTACAGGAAGCTAATAAACGAATTCAGCAAAGAAGCAAGGTACAAGATCAACATGCAAAAATCAATGGTGTTTCTATACACTAGACATGACCAAGATGAGGAGGAAATCAAGAAAAAAATTCCATTCATAATAGCAACAAAAAGAATCAACTATCTAGGAATAAATTTAACCAAGGGTGTAAAAGGCTTATACATGGAAAACTACAAAACATGGCCAAATGAAATCAAAGACCTAAATGAACAGAAGGATATTCCATGTCCAATGGAAGATTAAATATTGTTAAGATGTCAATTCCACCCAAAATGATTCAACACAATCCCAATCAAAATTCCAAAAGCCTACTTTGCAGAGATGGTAAAGCCAATCATCAAATTTACCTGGAAGGGGAAGGGGCCTCAAATAGACTAAAACATCCTGAAAAAGAAGAACAAGGTCGGAGGACTCTGACTTCCTGACTTTAATGCGTATTACAAAGCTACAGTGGTCAAAACAGCACGGTATTGGCACAAAGATTGATATATTGATAACGGAATCGAATTGAGAATTCAGAAATAGACCCCTCACATCAACTGATTTTCGACAAGGCTGGCAAGTCCACTCGATTGGGAAAGAATAATCTCTTCAACAAATGGTGCTGGGAGAACTGGATAGCCATATGCAAAAGAAAGAAAGAGGACCCGCACCTCACACCATATACAAATATTAACTGAAAATGGATCGAGGACTACATATGAGAGCCAGGACTATAAAACTCCTAGTAGAAAATGTTAGGGAATCAGCTTCAGGATCTTGTGTTAGGCAACAGTTTCTTAGACATTACACCCACAGCACAGGCAACAAAAGAAAAAATACATACATGGGACCTCCTCAAAATTAAAAACTTTTGTATATCAAAGGGCTTTGTCACGAATGTAAAAAGACAACCTATTCAATGGG
The DNA here is from genome assembly GCA_026826555.1 of Tolypeutes matacus. Classification (NCBI taxonomy): domain Eukaryota; kingdom Metazoa; phylum Chordata; class Mammalia; order Cingulata; family Chlamyphoridae; genus Tolypeutes; species Tolypeutes matacus. The sequence continues at coordinate 1,248,504 of JAKSZT010053786.1, forward strand.
AGAAAATATTTGGAAACCACATATCCAGTAAGAATTTAATATCCAGAATATATAAGAAAACCCTACAACTTAACAATAAAAAGACAAAACCCAATTTAAAAAATGAGCAAAAGACCTGAACAGACATTTCTCCAAAGAAGATATACAAATGGCTAAGAAGCACACGAAAAGATGCTCAACATCACTAGCTATTAGGGAAATGTAATCAAAACCCCAATGAGTTATGATTTCACACCCATGAGAATGGCTACTATTAAAAAACAAAACAAAAAGCAGAAAAGTACAAGTGTTGGAGAGGATGTGGAAAGACAGGAACACTCAATCGTTATTGGTGGGACTGTAAAATGGTGCAGCCACTGTGGAAGACAGTTTGGCAGTTCCTCAGGAAGCTAAATACAGACTCATCATACGACCTGCCAATTCCACTACTAGAAGAGCTGAAGGCAGGGACTCGAACAAATACTTGCACACCAATGTTCATAGCGGCATTATTCACAATTGCCAAAAGATGGAAGCAGCCCAAGTGTCCATTAACTGATTATTAAACAAAATGTGATATATACATATGGAATATTATTCAGCTATAAAAAGGAAATGAAGTCCTGATGCATGCAACAACATGCATGAACCTCAAAAACCTTATGTTGAGTGAAATAAGCCAGACACAAAAGGACAGATATTGTACGCTCTCACTGATACGAATTAATTATAATAACCAAACTCAGAGTTGGAATCTAGAATATAGGTTACCAAGGGATAAATTAGGGTTAGAGAACAGGGAGTTGATGCTTAATTTGTACAGAATTCTTATTTAGGTTGATTGCAAAAGTTTGGAAATGGATGGTGGTGATGGCAGCACACTACTGTGACCGTAATTAACAGCATTGAATTATATATATGAATGTGGTTCAAAGGGGAAGTTGTTGGTCATGTATGTTACCTGAATGAAAGTTAGAAGATAAAACATGGGACTGTATAACTGGATGATGGACAGGAGTTAATAGTAAAAGAATGTTCTCTCGTGAATTATAATAAATGTACGACACTAATACAAGATGTTAATAATAGGGTAGTATATAGGAAAAAAATATACCTCATTAAACTATGGACTACAGTTAACAGTACTATTTTAATATTCTTTCATCAGTTGTACTAAGGGTACCACACTAATGCAAAGTGTCAACAATAGGGGGGTTTATGGGAGCACTGTATTTTTTATATGACTTTTCTGTAAACCTACAACTTCTCTAATTAAAAACAATAATTTTTTAAAAATTATGCTAAGCAAAAGAAACCAAACACAAATTATTACATATTGTATGACTCCATCTATATAAAATGTAAATATAAGTAAATCTGTAGAGATGGAAATAGATTAGTGGTTATGCAGGAATGGGGAAGGATTAAGAGGTAACTGCTAAGGCATATGAGGTTTTTCTTTTCTGAGTAATGAAAATGTTCTAAAATTGACTGTGGTGATGAATGCACAGCTCTGTGAATATACTAAAACCAACTGATTGTCTACTTTGGATGGATTGTATGGTATATGACTATATCTCAATAAAACTTGTAAAAAGAAAAAAACATATGTTAGCTTTTAAAAAGAAATCACTAAAATCAGGATTAAAAAAGGAAAGTTACAAGCTGTGATAGATTTCCAATTTGCTTTTTGATGTTTTTCTCTACTCCAGCTGTTACTCAGAAGTCAGCACACTTACATTTGAGCTCTTTTTGTAGCCCATGGGCTGCCTGTTTAAAATTCCATCATGAATTTGGCAGGCTAAGTGTGACAAGTTCCCCCCACCCCAGAGGGTGGAATGAGTACTATTGTTTCTTTGCTTTTATTGCCAAGAGGTGCTTATTTTAAAGGTGTGTTCAATAAAAAGAAATTCTAAAGTTAAAAAAAAAAAAAAAAAGGAAAAGTTACTGTAATGAACTTTGTTTCATATCCCCTTTTTTTTTTTAAGTTAAAATATAAGTATCCTGGGAAGCGGCTGTGGCTCAAGCAACTGAGCTCCTGTTTACCATATAGAGGACCCAGGTTCGATACCTGGGATCTCCTGGTTGAAAAAAAAAAGAAAAAAGGAAAAAGGCATCCCAGACCTGCAGGGTGAGGCGCAGGTCCCCCCACGTGGTGTGGAGAGGCACAGGCCCTTGTGTGGCAAAGTGACGCACCAAAAAGATGATGATGCAACCAGATAGAAAAATATATATGTACCCTTCCAAACCGTGGAAGTATCTTTCAAACCGCATTATTACGAAATCAATCTAACAGGAAGATCCGCATTTTAAAAATAAATGAAACAAAACTGAATGAAACAGAAAGCAAAATGCACATTTCGTAGCAAGGGTAAGTACTGTTAATGCAACATTTGTTTCTGAGGTTTATACCCAGATAGGCACTGTATATGTAACCATATGCATGCAATGGGTTGAGGTAAACTCTTACTTAATACAGATTACAGGGACAAAAATTGGTAAACCCTGTTAACATGGCACACTGATTTATGGAAACATTAGCAGAGAAAATGGCAAAGGCTGTTCACTTAGGGCTAAACTTTCAACTACGATTTTGTGTAAAAGAAAAACAATCTGATCTTAAAAAGGGACAGAAATCTGCATACCATCTGGAAAGCATCCACCAGACTAGAATCAAAGTATGTTCTACAGACTTATGGGGCCTGCTGACCATACTGTTCCATATTCACAAGGACTAGGTTTTGTAACCTTTCAAAAAACATAAACAGCACTGCTAATCTTTGCAATCCAAAAATAACAAGTGCTTACAATATGTTTTATAATTGATAGTGAAAGCCTTCAAATCTATCAAGCAACAAACAAACAACCTTGTGATGGTAATGAAATGGAAAAGGCAAGAGAGCAGCTTTTACCACCATCAAAAACTTATACAACGCTATCTAAGCCCTTAAGATTATGATATTGAGCCTGATTAATTTCATGTCCATCATTATAACCTGTTTCAAAAAATTTCAAATTCATTTTAAAGGTTGTTGCATAACTCAAGTAAAAATGTTTAGCCCAAGCCAACTGTTAAATGAGTGCACAATGAAAGAGCATTGCTACTACATTTTAAAAACTCCTACATGTATTTAGTAGTGTGGGAGGGAGTGGTGAGAGCTTAAGTTTCAAAAACATTTTCAGTTAGGAAAACTATGTCCTCCTTACTACAAGCCAGAAGAGAAAGTACTAGAGGTTACAACTGGCCAGGGGTATGTAAGATTTGGGCTGGATTTTCAGACTCAGAAGAAAGCCAAAAGGGTGCAGCACCTGATGCCTCGGCAGCCCCAGTGCAGCTCGACAGTGTACCTACCACAGTCATCAGCAGCTTGTCAAACCACTGGAGCTTGAGTTCGGACTTGGACCACATATCTGGTCGCAATGCAGTCTTAAGAAGGTTCACACAACGCCGAGAGAGCACCTCCCCAGGAGACCCTGCGGTACTGGTGTTGTCGTTAACCTAGAAAATTCATGCAAACAAGAGCCCCAGGTTCACTGCACAGGCTTGTACATTCTAGTGAAGGCTTCTTCCACTGCACCCCACGTCCCCAACCTCACCCCCACCCCCTCCCAGCCCTTCACTGCACAATCACCTCTGCACTTCCACCTGACCTCAGCCCGGCCTGGGACCTTCTCCGACCTACATGACTGTATCACAACCCCCTCCCATGATATTCCTGAATGGCACCAGAGGCCCCATTTACAGTACAATTCCGTGGTGACTTGACAGCCATTCATGTGACTGTTTGCGTAGCACTGGGAGGCTCCATGAGGGTCCTTGAGGGTCCATGACCCTCACCCCCATCTCTTACAGCACAGCGCACACCATCAGCACTTGAGGGGTGCTTTACTGCTTGAGTAGTACAGCTTTTTAGTACTTGGACATTCTCAAATATTATTGTGAGATCTAATGATTTGTCTAACGATTTTGAGAAGTTAAGATACCCAAATTTTGGGAGATGGATGTGGCTCAAATGGTTGGGCGTCCATCTCCCATATGGAGGGACCCGGGTTCGATACCCGGGACCTCCCAGTAAAAAAAAAAAAAAAAAAAAAGATACCCAAATTTTAAAAAACAGATATTTTCAGGAAATTTTCATGTACAATGGTTTTTCAGAACACAAAAAATGAAAAGTTTCAGGAATGGATTTCCAACAAATCCATGGCAATATATTACTATTGAGAAGAATGATAAATACAACCCAACAGTTATTAGAGCACTTAAGATTACTAAATATTGTACAGCAGGAGCGGGTATAGTTGAGGTCCTGGGTTCAATCCCTGGTACCGCCTAAAAAAAAAAATTCCTGGACTAAATGTTATGCATGTTTATGAGTTCTGTATCACTCACATTTTAAGGATGAGGAAAAGGAAACTTGGAAATTAAATAATTTGCTCAAGATCACTTAACTACCATACTTCAGCTAATGCTAAGATGTCATTAGTTACATCATGCACTATTATTTTATTACCAATGAAAGAAAAACTTTTTCAGAAGAGCCATGCAGTGCATGCAATTTTGCATTCAAGTGGCAGAAATAGCTCTTAGACTTTCATCTGCCTACTTCTTTTATGACTCCTAGGTCACAGACGTACTAGAGAAGGACTCGTAGTCTTTGCTGGGAGGAACCCCAAAGGTGAGACACTGAGAATCCCATACCTGACAAGCCACTCGGATGAGGAAATTCACCACTGTGTCCGTGTGCTGCTTATCAATGGGCTTGGCAAGAAGGGAGTCAGCTCCAGGCAGCGACTGACTCCTCCCAAACACCTAGAAGAGGGTGGAAAAGGATTCTGAACCCCGACTTTCCAACAGAGGGCATTTCCTGACCTCTCCAGCTCAGAAGTGCGAGCACCTCTGAGGTGCAGACGCTGTCTGGCATCAGGAACACCTGAGACAGGTGTGCCTCTACCCTCGTGAGACAAACACACCCAGCACGAGACAGAAGACTGGTAACTAAAGCAGGTATGAAGAAGGTAACAGGTGATGTGAATGAGAAAAAAAGGGGAGTGTGGTCAAGGAAGGTGAAACAAAGACCCCTGGTAGATCTTAGGGTCAAGAAGAAGCCAGCCAAGGGAAAGACGAGAGGTGCTCCAAGGAGGGAAAGGAACAGAGGTTAAGTCCTAAAAGAGCAAAGAACCTGGAGTCTCAAAGGTGGAGGAAAGGCCGGTGTGGCTGAAGCATGGTGAGCAAGGACCGGGGGAGACAAAAGCTGCCAGCAAACAGAGGGCCGGCCCCAAAGGCCATGAAGGTCAAGGTCAAGGTGCATTTTATTTCTGGGTACAATGGGAAGCCACTCTAAGGAGGGCAAGACAAGCTACCTTTTTTTCTTTTTAACTCTTTATTTTGAAATGATTATAGATTCACAAGAAGTTGCAAAAACAATAATGAATTTCCACGAGCCCTTCACCTAGATTTGCCTGACTTAAATTTGGAATAGAAAGCGGTTTGTGAAAAATGTTTTGAAGGGGGGTCGGGGGGTAAGAGGAAGCAGAGGAGCAAGTTAGGAGGCAGATTCAGCAACCTGGGGAAAAGGGGAAGAGGCTCGCACTGCAATGGTGTGGGAGAGATGAGAGAAAGGGGAAGGTGCTCATGGCAGGACTCAGGACTTGCTCACGGACCAGACATGTGCAGAGGAGTGAATGGATGGTCGCAGGCGATTCCACTTTCTCCTCTGTGCGTGGCGAGGCTGCTGGTGCCACGCACTCTGGCAGAGTATTGAGGGGTGGAGGAGCGCTCTCCGTCTCAGGCACACAGACTTGGAAGTTTACGTGGCTGAGCCAGTGCTAACTGTCCCAGGGACCCGCCCCAACTGTGTCCAGCACAGGGTCCTGAACTAGGCACTCAAATGAGAGGGAAGGAGGATGAGCCCCCAAGACCCTCTTGCTAGCTGCACTCCAAACACCAAGCAGAGCACACTGTTCTTTAAGGATTAGATCACAACATGGGCAACATGTTCTCTGCCCACTCTCTTCAGAACCTGTCTTACTTCAGTTTCTCTTGATGCCTTTTGCAAGTAATGAACCATTATCACCAGACTCCAATGGTATCAAGTGAGCACCAAGGAAAATGCCTCAGCAACTCGGGAGAACCCCCCCACCCCACCAGTGATACCATGTCACCATGGTCCCACCCGTGGGGCACAGCCTTTCCCAGCCCCCTCTCCGGCCCGGTGCTCAGCACTTACACACATTCACAGGGTGCTGCAGAAATGCACGAGCCCTCCCAAGCAGCACAGCACCCAGAACAAAGCGCTCTGCCAGGGGTGCCCATGAACTTACGGCACTTATGGCCCCCGAGGCTGTCCGAAAGCGCTTCACTTCCTGGGCAGAATCCACTGACAGGCCTCTCTTGATGGAAGATGAGACAGAATTGACTCCTTCTCCACTGGAATTTGGATCCATATCTGAGTCCGGCTTAAAACACACACATATATCTGACTTTACTGACTGATTTTTAGGGAGCAGCCTGAGTGCAGTGCATTATACAATCAGGGGAGACTCGAGAGGGCCGTGACCTTTACCTGCTGGTCCTTAATCCTCTGCAACTCCCACTTGATGACTACTTCTGAGAGGTCCACAGCCAGCCGCCTCTGCTCGATGGTGACACTGGGCGTGAAGCCCAGCCTCTGCATGGCGCTGACCATGTGCTGCACAAGGTGGTGCCGCACTGGGTAGTACACCTGTGGGCACGGGGCCGGTCAGAGAAGCCGTGCCTTGGGCCTGACACACGTGTGCACCTGCACACACACACACACACACATACACACACACACGACCTTGTGCTCAAGAATTTGGAATAACTGCAGGAAAAAAACATTCCCGGGACCCTACCCCATCCACCTGCATGCAAGTGCATGCGTTTCTCCTCACAGGAGAGGACGGTACTACCAGGCTGAAAATGCCATCTTTAAAAATGCTGAAAAACTCAATTCCCTTCAGGGAGATGGGCCTAATCACATGAATCAAACTTCTGGTTTGATATCATGAAGTTCAAGAACATACCAACAATCAAGTTCCCAATTCTAAGAGCTGGCTGCCAACCAATCAAGTCAATTCTTTCTCCTCTACCAAAAATCTACAGGAAAATATTTACATAGGAATAAATCCCATAAAGTAGGTGATTTGTCTACACAGAAATAAGTGCTAGAGATACACTAGAGATAGTGTAGAGATACCTTTTCAAGCCAAGTTACCAAAATCTAGATTGAGTGACCACCTCTCATCTTAAAGCACAGTACTTACAGCAACACTGTGGTCATAGAAAGAAGCACAAAGCAGGCACAGTCACTACACTGCAGCCACTTCCACACGGACAAAGCTGTGCACACACACTGAGCCAGAAACAGCCTTACTCAACGTGAAAGAGGCAAATGCCCGAAAGTGATTACCCATCCACCTACAGGATTTTCTCCATACCTTAAAATGCTGCACTATCAAATGCAAAATATGAACCAGCTGAGGGACCGTGTGGCCCTCCTCCACAATGATCTTCCTTGTCCAGTGAGTCAGCATCTGGTGCCCGTCTTCCATCCGTGCAGGCACAGCAGGAGTCAAGATGGCCATTGCCTGCCTGACAATGGCTCGAGCTTCCATTGCGTGAGCCTTGAGAAGACTATGAAAAACCTAAAACAGGAAAGATCTTATGTAAGATGAGAGGGATAAAAAAACAAAACAAAAACACAACAACACAAATAAACCAAATCAGGATGTTTTTGAAAAATAATTTTTAAAAAATTATTTAGGACTCTCTTATTAGAAAACAGCTTAGGTGCTTTTTTCTTCATTAAGGTTTGGTCAATAAATACATATATTGTGTTCTCACATTTAATAAGCACCTACTATGTGCCCATGCTGGGCTAGAGTGGGGTATTCAAAGATAAATAAGACCTGGCTCCTGCTGTCAGGGATCTTAGGTCTGGCAGCAGTGAGCGGACGTGTACCATCATTTCACTCTGGCAACAGTATGGAAAATGGATTGCAGGGGCAATGTCAGAGGCAATGGTTCAAGGGCAAGACAACAGCTCAGTGTGAGGTCATGGGATTACATAGCTGACCGGCTACTGGGGGGTGTGTGTGTGGCAGAAATCAATAGTACATGAGCAAGAGGATGCCTGGACACTGGAACAACTACCGGAAGTAAAAGGCAGCCCTCCAGGTTCCAGCTTAGATGAGCCGGGTGCAATGCCGGGTGGAGTGCCAAGCAGAAACTGGGAGCTGCAACGTTACTGCCTGTGGGATGGGGGCATTCCGAGGGGCCCCTGGCTCTGTCAGGTTCTGGAGTTTACTACCACAGAAGTCCACCAGGGGAATGGTGAGAGGAAAACGATCATCACAGAACAGAACAACCAGAACTGCCACACATGGAGCAGACAAGCTGAGCTCTCAGGTGTATCACTGCATTTAACTTTTCCACAGCGACATTAACTCACCCAATGTCACAGAGCTCACACTCAAACCCAGGGCTGCATGACCTCAAACCCAGAGCTGCATGACCTCAAAGTCTAAGCCACCGAGAGGAGACTCAAGGAAGAAGTGCTCGATACCATCGACATGGTTGAGGGGTCAGGGAGACCTGCTGCCTCTAGCTAAAGGAGTGGGCTGGGGCCCCTGAACATTTTGCGATGGAACTGCAGTGGGTAGGTGCAGGAGCTCGAGATGGACACTGGAGACAATTCTGTTTCAAAAGCAAGGCTGCAAAAGAGCAAGAGAGCAGAGCAGTGATGAAGAGGGTAGGAGTGGGGGACAAGGGATATGAATAATCACAGGAGGAAAGCTTCCCAGTTTTCGTAAGATGGCATAAATGAGCATTTTCCAATGCTGATGGGAAGACAATAGAAACAGAGAGGTTGGGCTTGTACATGGGAGGGAGACCTGCAAAATACCTGAAGGACAATTTTCTTATGTATTGCAAATTTGGCAATGATGTGGGCCAGTAGTAAGTGTCCGCTGTACTTGCAAGCAGGGTCCACGCACGCCTTGGAGAGCAGGCAGGGCCACGCAAAGGTCATAAGGCGGCGGAGCTTGCTGTTGCGGTTCTTGTTGTTGTCGTGGATGTGGTGGGGCGCATGCTCCACCAGCAGTGTGGCATACTGCAGGAGGTAGATCCGCAGCGAATCCAGCATGTCTGCTTGCTTCTCTGGGTCAAGGACCTGCAGGGCAAGGCCAGCGGAAGGGAAATCAGCTCTCATATGGAATTGTATCACCTACTAAGGGTCCTGCAGTAAGTTTACTCCTTTAATGCACACATACACAGTGCACAGAAAATACTGACATTTATGAGGGAAAAAATAATGCCACATCAATTTTCCTTTTCTGCATATGGATTAGACACTCATTAAATGTATCCAATGTTTGGTGTGATGTACTTGGGTTTAGAATGCTTTATATTTAGTAGGTAATGTCTCTTATGACTTCTTGATTCAAGGTGACTTAGGACCCAATTGCTTAATTTCCAAATAGATGAGATTTTATTTCTAGTAAGTTTTTTTTTTTTTTTGAGGTACCAGGGCCTGGGATTGAACCGGGGACCTCCCATGGGGGAAAGAGGCGCTCAATCACTTGAGCCACATTCACTCCCTCTAGTAACCTTTTTTTTTTTTTTTCCCTATCTGGTTACGTCATAGTCTTTTCGGTGTGTCGCTTCACTGAGCACCTCATGGGGGCCTGCACCTCGCTGCACAGGTCTGGGACGCCTTTTTTCTTTTTTACCGGGAGGTCCCAGGGATCGAACCCGGGTCCTCCATATGGTAAACGGGAGCCTAATTGCTTGAGCCACAGCTGTTTCCCACTCTAGTAATCTTTTAATTATGTATTTCTTCTTTTTCTGCATTATGTGAATCAAAAAATAGAATCTGGAAAAATCTGTATTTTAAAAAAATTTGTCATGTGCCATGCAACCAAGTATCTAACAGATTTTTGTTGGTGTTTCATGGACATAAGGAAAAAAATGTCCATTTTCTTTGAGGAATACTCTATTAAACCAAGTATATTGACTACATGACTGCATCATCCAGTTTAAGAGTAACTATTGTAACTTACTTTCTGTCTACCAGACTGTGAAATTCTGGAAAAAAGATAAACTGAAATCTTCCAGCATAGTTGTATTTTTGCCAAGGTCCCCTTTACGTTCATACAAATCTCCTGCTTTACGACAGCCTCTCACCCCCAAGCTCTGACAGCACCTCCAGCCCTAATGGCCCAAGGAAGAGCGGGTGTGCCGCTTCTCCTCCACTGTCCTGAGTCAGAAGCATCCAGCCCAGACGACACAGACTAGAAAGATAGCAAAGGGGAGGGGGCCGTGTTCCTTTATTTGCCCAAAATAAGGCAAAGATCAGTATGTGAATCAAGAGTAAGTCCTTGGGCTCAGCTGTACTTTCCTTGGGGCCAGGGGAGCTGAGGTGGGCAAAGCTACACGGAAGACCAGTAACCTGCCAATGAGAACAAAAGCCGCCTCTGTCTTGAGCCCAGATTAGAAAGGGTGAGAAAACCAGCTGTATCCCTCCAAAGAGCATTAACACAAGGTGGTCTTCTATTACAGAACCCATTAATTTGCACTTCAGATGTGGAATGCCAATCACTCATCGTGCTACAACAAACAGCTCATACAACAGAACTCTCAGTAAGCAGTCTCAAAGCAAACACAATGTCAAACAGTGAATTTAAGTAGCCTCACATGCATAAGACAGTGGAGGCATTGTAAACATAACATAATGCAGTTATTCCTCAAAGAATCAATGAATTAAAAAAACCTCTCTAGTGCAAACTGGAAAAGCTACTGTAAAAATACATAGAAAATGCCATGACAATGTTTCACTAACTTGGCAACAAAGAGTCACAGTGGCAACTGGGTCCAGCCTAATATTCTCACCAGTTTTCAGGAGAATTTTCTGCTAAGCAAAAATTACAAATAGAATGCCAAAACTTGACTTACCAGCAACAGCAGCTTTTACACAATAACTTGTTTTGGTATCTGAGTTTTCATTGAGATATATTGTGCTTCTCATTGGAACAGATTAATTTGGAAAGTTAACTCATCCCAAAACGAACTGCTTTCAAGAATTTACTTCTAGGGAAGCGGCTGTGGCTCAATCAGTAGGGCTCCCGTTTACCATATGGGAGGCCCCGGGTTCGGTTCCCGGGGCCTCCTGGTGAAGGCAAGCCCGCCTGCACGGCGTGGTTAGCTGACCCAGCGAGCACAAGCAGCAAGGGGGAGATAAATGAATAAATAAATAAAATCTTAAAAAAAATAAAAAAAAAATAGAAAAAAAAAGAATTTACTTCTAAGTATTATAATGTAATGCTCTACTGTAAGCTAATGCAATCAAAAAAAAAAAAAAAAAAAAAAAAAAACAGAACAAAACAAAACCAAACACCACCTTAGTGAAATAAACTTATTTCAATGAACCCCATAACACAAACATTCATTCATCTGCCAGGTTAAGTTTCATGCCAATGCATTGTTAGTAATACCACCTTGGTTATAAAAACACTGGTGATGCTTTCTGGATTATCTCCTTCTGGATTAGGAGGTCCTAAGAGCTGTTCTCCTTCACCCTTCTCAAAGCTATATAAGAAAGCAGGATTCAAGATATGCTGCAGAACCTACCAAAAACAAAACAAAACAAAAACAAAGTAAGAAAACGAAAACAAAGCCATGCAGTTTATTTCCTTTAAGAAGGCTGGAATGGCAACCAGTTTGGCCATACTGCACCATAAAGTTGGAGGAAGAGAGAGATGTTGGTCTCTTTTACACTGCTCACTTTAAACATGTCATTTTCTAAAAATAAGGAAACAAAAACCTACTCTTCAGCACTAGATTCACTGCTGAATCTGCCTTATGCCCCTCATCAAAGGCTCTTTTCTCATGGACAGTCCAGCCTAGAAGTTACATGTCAACTAAAGAAAAAAGCTGAGAGTGCCTTAGGTCCCCAAGACAGTGAAGCCCGCATGCCCCACCCACCCTTCTGCCACCTCACAGTGAGACCTACCTTAGCTTTTAGCTCATCTCCAAAGTTGGGGTCATTGAAGTCTACAAAGCGAAAAAAGAGGGCCCGTTTTTGAGCGATGCTGTAATTTTTGGGAATCTCTTCTTCCATGTACTCTTTCAAGAATGTCATGTTACAGAGAAAACGACCAGTAAAGGCTCGAAGCAGCTGGAAAAGCAGCTCTATATCTCCATAGTTCCTTCTGAAAGGGCAAAATAAGAAAAACAGGTCAACTTACAGAAAATATCATTACTACGTATCATCTAACTTGCCTTTTAAATAGTTTCAAGTTACAGCCCATTACAGCAATTCTGATTCTATGCACCCAATGAAACACAGCTAGGTACCAAGTAAGGACAAGGCTCCTGTTCAGCTTATTGGCCTGACTGCATCACCTGAAGTCAAACATGACAATGCACCCACTTGCAATAATTCAGGAGACAGTAAGCCAGCAGCTTGGGCTCCTTCCAGTTGGTGGCAGCCATGTTCTCCTTACGATGTCTTTCTTGAAAGATGTCACTGACCCACACACGTCTCAACTGGCTCACCAAAGAGTGCTGATTGGCCAGCCAGGAGTCGTCGTTCTTAACTATAATACTTATGATCTGTCAAAGAAGAGACAATTAGGGGATGAACAGAATTCTCTCTGCATCTCAAACTTCTGGGGTTTCTGGTGTCCAGATTAAGAGACAAGTACCTTGATGGCCTGGAACTGCAGGTCCAGGCGCATTGTGCTGGTGCTGGGGGAGCCAGGGCGCACAGCGGTCTGGGTGCCCCCCGGTAGCAGCAGAGTGATGAACCTGTTGGGATTAGCTGCCAGCACATCACGAAGAGGTCTGGCATCTTTGTGTTTCAGAAAACTCTGAAAACAAACAAACAAAAAGACTGCGTTAAGCTAATTCAAAACTTACACACATAAGTCACTATAGCCACACTTAAAAAAAAAGTAATTTAAACAGGAGTCATACTTTATGATTATGATTTTCATAATCCTGGCAGCACATTCGTTACCACCACTACCCTCCATCCCCCTCAAATCCTACAAAGAGTGATTCTTGGACTTGAACTTTCCATTTACACAAAAAAAAAACAGCAGTTATATTTCTAATATTCAAATATATTCCAGAAAAATAAAGCCAGGACACTGAACAGCAAGAGAAGAAATTACGTATTACAGAACATGGGCTGACACAGACTTGCAGGGATACCCAGCGCCCATTCCTGCAGCCCATACCATAAACATTCGGCTCCACTGGGGGTCATTTAGTGTTGCTTCCATCATGAACAGTTCTACTGTCTGCGAGGGGTGCCGGGTCAGGAACTTGATCAGAGGCTCTCTGAACGGACTGCCAGCCTAGAAAACAGGGTGAAACTGCACATTATACCCTTCCCTTGCCAAAGGTTGAGGCTCTTCTTTCCTAATTGGATTGTGTACTGACCTAACGCAGTAAGAGCATGCTCTCCCTTCATAACTAGAGAGTGCTGACAACCACAAGCAAATGTTAGTATCTAGAATCCTTACACTTTTACATCAGCCAATACAAACAACAGAGGGAGGAAGGATCAGAATCAATTCTAAATCTGACCATTTACCTCAATCAACATAGCCCGTTCTGTTTTCATTACAACCTCCAAGAGCGGCTTTACCAGAGTCTGAGGTGCAGCTGGGATCAGATGAAAAAGGTTTATAATTGCCGAACAGATCTTCATTTCCTAATAAAGAAAATCAGATATTATAAAATGGGCCAATTAGTTTCACCAGCTGATGACAACATGACCACAGGCCCTACTAAAATCTAACTATATCTGCAAGGCTAGCCAACAAAAGCAGAGTTACCGTGTAAAAAGCCACAACTTCCCATCCTGGATTATAACTGTGTCCTGAGGAAGCTAACTGCCCATGGCCTGCAGACTGTCAGCAGAGGGGAGGGGCCTGTGTATGCCTGCGGGGCTCTGCTGTGCTCGTTTTCATGTGCATGGACAAGTGCTGGAAGCAACCTCCTGGCCATCTGTGCTAATGCCCCTCACAGAGGAGGGGGTGACCCACGTGTGGTCGTGAGACCAGGACCTGCCCCACTGTGTCATGACCTCACCTGATCTCCCCCGTCAGCTAGGTTCTGAGGGCACAGACTTCTTTTGCCCTCAAAATCTAGCACAAAGGAAGTCTTCAAAAAATGATCAAGTATTTGAACTAAAATGTAACCATCAGCCTAAGTAATTACCTGGCCATGGTACTAAGTATTTTTCAATCGGGCTTAAAAATTAAGCTGGCAAACTGCTAGACTGAATCATTATTTAAAATGTGAAATGCCAAGAGTCTGCACTTTCAAATATGCCAAAGGCCCAGTGGTCGACGGCTCTGATGGAGGGTCATTTCAACCTTCCATTTTCAGTTTCAGTTCCCACAGGTATGCTTCTGCAATTTACAGGAGTTCCACATGGCCACAGCGAAGGGAGGGATCCCTGACGGCCCGTCCTGCACCATGTTCATTACGGTCGTCACCCTACGCATGTTAAAATGGGGACAACAAATGCTGGTCGTGAGGAATTTAGCTCAGTATTCCTCCCATCCCACCTTTCCCGCAGAATTTAAGTCTTCAGACAGAGTTTTATCCTGAAAATATAAAGGTTTCTAGTTTTCCACTTCATCTTCCCAGCGCTATGAGAAGACAGAAATGACAGGAAAGGGAAAGTGCAGACTGTCCTAAGTCGCACAGAGTTGTCACTGAATCAGTGTATGTGTCTGTGAGAGAGGGGGAGGTGCGGGCGCTGATGGAGGGGGCAGTGAGGTGTCAAGTTCAAGGCAGCTGGCAGTCTCACTTCCCAAGAGGAACACTATCTTCTTTGTGGAGTTTCCCCTCAAGAGGTTGATGCATGAGTTCATATGAACATTATGACAGCAAACCCCAACTGAATTTTAAACAGTACTGAGATATTGCAATTTTAACAAAGAAGGAACAAAAAACTCAGAATCTTGCTTAACAGTTCCTGACAGAAAAACATGCTTGGCATGTGGACAGTTCACAGCAATGAAACCAATACAACTCTGCCACAGACAGACAGACAAGACGGTTCACTGCACTCCAAGGCACAACGCACTACGCCCACTACAGAACCACGAAACAGCTAACAAGTCACAGCAAAACCCGGTACGACAGCAACCCCCTCCTGTGCCTCCACTGGAATTCTCACCTCTACCCCTTCCATGGCAGGCTGAACCAAAACAAAAATTACAGCATGAAAAACAGCAACAAAAGAGTAAAAAGAAAAGAAAAGAAAAGAAAATATAAACTGTTCTTCACATTGCAAGTCATTAACTGACTTTTAATAGGTTGTTCTCACCTCAAACTGACAGAATGGAGACAAGGAACATCTCCCGCACTCTGAAATGCTTTCCTGAAGATGGGGAGGAAAATCATCTTTTTTCTATTTATGTTATTTACATAAAAACTTCCCATATACTCATACACAATAAGGATTATTGGGGAAAACAGGACAGTAAAGACACAATTATCAGAAAGCACACAATAATTAACAAATGCTCAACAGCAAAAGGTACACCTTCCACCCATCAGATGTCCAACATGGCCCTTCTAATATAGTGTATTCCTTTCCTATATAAATCTTTAAAAACAGGGATTTCAGAACGCTTGTCTAAGGGGAGAAACAGAACTTGTTACATGCAAATACATTTAAAAACCTGTTTCATTCGAGTGACTAGTCCAAGCATTCATGTGAAGTGCTGAGCCACAGCTGTGCCAGGTGGGTTAGCCCATCGATGAGGCCCACACAGGGAGAAGAAGCCACAGGCTGCCACACCACCCACCAGGATCTGCATTACCTCCTGGAGCCAATCTGTCTTTCCCAAACTAGCTTTATGTGTACTGGGGGTGGAGGGGCTGAGGATGTACCAAAACTGGCATAATAAGTGGTCATGAGCTCCCCTGTCAGCTTAATGATAACAAGGAAACTTTCCTGAACCTGAGAGCTCAATGGACATGTGCCCATGGAAGAGATTTTATGAATTGTTTAATCAACTATTTCACATGTCTCCAATTCTAGTTTTTCAATTAGGCAATGCTATTTGGGGATCTTATGAAACACAAACAAACTACTTTCCAAGACCCATTTCCAATCCTGCGTAACATGCATAAAAAAACGAGCAGAGCTCAAGAACGAAAGGCAGCCTGGCCCCAGGCTTGGAGGATATGAAGCCACAGCCACACTGCCTGTGGGTCCCAAACACCATGGCCTCTGCGTGCAGACAAAGAGCCTCCCTCACGGAGCAGGACGTTCCCAGGTTGCTCAGGTAATACACTCAAAACAATGATAAAAGTGTTTCAGAAGGAGCTCCATTAACTTTCCAATGTACACATGACTCCACCCCCACCCTACCTCCAAGAAACCCTCTGAATAATTTGCTGTAAAAGTTTATGGAAGCTTTTGACCCAAAGATTGTCATTCATCTACCCACCGGTTTTTTTTTAGTGTTTCTTCTAGAATTGACAATATGTGTTTTAGAGAATTAACAACTTATAAAAACAAATATAAATTTTAAAGCAAAAATACCTAGCAGATCAGAGATGGGGCAGAAAAGTAACGAGGCACATGTACCTAATCCCAAGAGCTGATGCTTTTTTAGTACAACCTGCTGTCCTCAACAAAGACTTCCTGATTTTTTTCTGCATGTATGAGAAAAGAGGTCATAGATGGTATAATTCTCCTAAAAGGTTTAAAATTTGTGGTTTAATTATGCTTAGTTGGCTCTTTAGAAAGCAGCAGAAAATGAATTAAACAAAACACCTTGACACAGAATGGTCGAAACAAAGCATATTAATAAAGCCAAAAAAAAAAAAATCAAAGTTGGGATGAAACACACCATCAAACAGGCCCAAGAAGACAAAAAGTCACATTAATTATGTCTCTGAAGCCCTATAAAGAAACTTAGTTCCACTAAGATGATCATCAACTTTAAAAATACTTGAAAAAAATATTAACATATACAAATAAAAACAGATTCAAAACAGCAGAAACCATTGTTGTTTTTTTAAGGAGGCAGCAGAGATTGAACCCAGGACCTTGTATATGGGAAGCAGGAACTCAACGACTGAGCTACACTTGCTCCCCAAAGCATTCATTTTTAAGTCTTTAATGACCAACACCAGATACCTCAAAAGATTTAACTAACACTATTTCCCTTCTCAAAACTATAAAAATGTGTTTTGAAGTACTACTTCTGGTGAACAAATTGAGGTGGGGGATTTGGACCCAGAAAACACATATGCCAAACATTTATGTAATGCTTTATTACATTCTCCTAAATGCTTTATTAAATCCTAAAAAAAAAAAATCTCTAGTAGATTTCATCAGGCAATAACAATTGATCACATATGTTTACCGACTACCCACTGATGGAAAGCAATGGAAAACGATAGCGGAGGGAAGCACCACCCTATAAAAAGGAACTACCAAGAAGAGTCTAGAAAATCTACACTATTTCAGGCAAAACTAATATAATTAAAATACTAACATTTCAAGTTTCCCAGAATTCATGTAAACAAAAACTTCATAGTAAAGTAAACACAAGAGATTTTAAAGACACATGAAAAGGAATATTTAGCAATTAAAAGAAATAAAAGCAAACCATTATATTTTAAAAACACATCTAAAAATTTACATGTAATCAGGTAAAACTCGATATATACCCGGCATTTTCATTCAGAGCACTACTCTGGGATTAACACTGATGCCACGTGCGCAGCATGGCTGCCCGTCCCGTCCCCAAAACAAACGAGTCACTCACGTTTCCGTCGCTCCTCTGGCCCCCTTTGTGGGTTATGACCACCACTTCCATCCACTTGCGCAGATGTTGCTGTTGGAAAAACATGTTCTTAGGTATTTTTCCTCCATTGCATTAGGAGCATTTCACTCACAAAATGCTGCTCTCAGGTGAAAACTTATCCATAATCATCAATTCCCATCCTAATTCCCATGAGCGCTGCAGAGTGCCTATTACTGAAATAGCCCAGCTATCAGACTTAGGATAAGAATAACTGGCATTTGTGTATGTTCTGGAGGTAAAGAGGCTGAATTCACCCTGGTACAAAATGAAACTTCCTGAAGCTTGGCCATTACAACACAGGGCTTGTCATCTTATTACTGTAGTAACACGTGCTACAGCTATGCCCAGGGTGTGCCGGTGGTCAGAGCATGCGAGACACGGGAGTAGAGAAGTGACAAGCACCACCCCTGCCCTGGGGAAGTTTATGATCCAGTGGGGATAACAAAGTAAAACACATTAGCAAAGGCTGCGGGTAACAATAACTGTGTTAAATACTACAAAAAACTAGCAGGAAGCAGCTTTAGACTGCAGCTGAGGAGGGCAAGAAGGACCAATGAGGAAGTGACATCCAAGCAAGGACTCAAGAGTCAGACCCGCCAGAAGCAAAAGAGCAGGGCACTCGAGAAAGAAGAGAACGTGGGTGGAGCGCAGACTGCTAGCATGCTCTGGCAGGCAATCTGACAATAAAGCAGAGACAAAGCAGACACTCCCTGTGCTCCAGAAAGTCATCCTCCAGAAACTGAAGCCATAGACAGACATGTGAAATCACGAATAAGGTTTTCACTGAATCTGTCTATAATGGCAAAAGACTGGGAACAATGCAGTAATAGTTAAAAAAATGATGGCATAACTATATAATGAAATGTTATAGGAGCCATAAAACAGAACAAAGCAGCACTTCATGTTGAAGTGATCTCCAAGATGTAGTGTTAAATGAAAAAAATCAAGAACCGTTGATATATTATGTTTCCTTTGTGAGAAAAAGAGAATATACATGTCCTATTATATAAATAAAACAACCCTAAAGGGATCCATAAGAAACTTTAATATTGGTTGTCTCCAGGAAGGGGAAGTCGACTGTTGGATTACAGGGATGAGAGGGAGACTTCTCACAGTATATCCCCTACACCTTCTTGAATTTTAAACCATGAGGAATGTATTACTTATTTTTAAAAGTATTTAAATATCTTAAGGTATATTATAAAGTATGTTTAAATATGGCTTACCATCATCTGATCACAAAATTTATCATTAAAGGAATTTGGGAAGAGCCTAGTAACCGAGGTTAGACGATTTACAACATTCAACGTCAAGCTTCTGTAATCTCCCAGCATCATCAATAAAGGTCTCATATGCGTATGGATTTGATCTACTTCTATTGTAGCACCTTCTAAAAACTGTTTAAAAAGAAAGATTACAAAGAAAAATTAATAGCAGAATTTTTATAATAGAATGCAGCTCATATTCAACTCTAGTAAACATGTTTTTGCTTGGGAAAATGGAATATTAACCATACACATTCCATGATTTATGATAAAATGAGGATGACATATCTTTACTGTTTAGTATTTTCTTTTTAAAATTGTTTTTTACTGTTTAATATTTTAAAGCTCAGTAGGTCTATGAAACAGGGAAAGACATTATTACAATCTAGTGTGCAGTGACAACAGGCATACAGACCAAGGTAAATGGGAAGAATTCTGAAAGCAAACTGATACACGCACACACAACTTACCTTTCTCATACACGCTTCTCCTGCCTCCTGGAGCTCACTATTTGTGGAATTAAGGGCTTTGAAGAGTGCAGCAATGATCTTCTCTCTTGACTGTGGAAGGTAATTGCAGGCAGCAAGTGCATCTTTAGGGACAGAAATCAATACAATTTCATTGTTAATCTGAAAAAATACATGAACGATATTCTTCTCTAAAGGCTCCTGGCAACAAACAAAAATGTGAATCACTAAACCTCTTTGCTAGTAGTTGGCCCAGAGAAAGACAGGACAATGCATGGTGTTCTACCCACATGTTCAGTAGTATCTAAGCCTGAAATCAAGAGGCCGCCAGAGCTTCACCCCCCCCCTCCAGACAGCAGGAAGAAGGGCTGCAGGGTGGAGAAGGAAGGGGACCCGCACACCCCTGTCCTAAGACATCCTCAGAGTGCAGAGCACGGCTGCGGGTGGCCTGGACGCATGCTGAACAACCAGAGGGCGCAAACTCTCAGGACCCTGTGCCCGTGAATACAGGGAACAGACACAGCCCGGTTTCCCTGAACTATCCAAGTCTAACCAGGAAGCCTTCTCCCAACTCTGAGTGTTAAAGGTCTTAAGTCTTTAAAAGCAAAAATTTTCAGGAAAGGGGTCACACCTCAATCCTGTATGTTAGTTGAGAGAGAACATTCTAGCAAGAGTAATGCCCATCTTCGCCAAGAGGAAAGAGATGCACGGGCGGCAGCCCAAAGACCGGGTCCCAACAGAGATGGCGAAGCTGCCCATACCATCACGGTGGCACCGCCCTCACCCTGGCCTGCTGGTCCCTGAAGCACTCCTCCTAGTCCCTGTCCTCTTGCTCTTCCACAGCCAATTCACGATCAATTCTGCTAATACTTTAGTGAGTATATTAAAATCAGCAGAGACAAAGTCAACAGAAAAAACTTGTGTTGCGTATTTATTAACAAAAAAATAAAAAATAAAAGGAAATGAGTAACCCACAGCCAACATCATACTCAATGGGGAAAGGTTGAAAGCTTTCCCCCTAAGATCAGGAACAACACAAGGATGCCCACTGTCACCATTGTTATTCAACATTGTACTAAAGTTCTAGCCAGGGCAATTAGACAAGACAAAAAAATTAAAGGCGTCCAAATAGGAAAAGAGGAAGTAAAACTCTCACTGTTTGCGGATGACATGATCCTGTATTTAGAAAATCCTGAAGTATCCACAACAAAGCTACATGAACTAATAAATGAGTTCAGCAAAGTGGCAGGATATAAGATCAACACGCAAAAATCAGTAATGTTTTTGTACACTAGTACTGAACAATCTGAGGAGGAAATCAGGAGGAAAATTCCATTTTCAATAGCAACAAAAAGACTCAAATACCTAGGAGTTAATTTAACCAAGGAAGTAAAGGACCTATATGCAGAAAACTACAAAACAATGCTAAAAGAAATTTAAAAAGATCTAAACAAATGGAAAGACATTCCGTGTTCATGAATTGGAAGAATAAATATCGTGAAGATGACAATCTTGCCCAAACTGATTTATAGATTCAATGCAATACCAATCAAAATCCCAACAGCTTACTTTACAGAATTAGAGAAGGCAATTACCAAGTTCATCTGGAAGGGTAAATGCACCTAAATAGCCAAAAGTATTCTAAAAAAGAAGAGCAATGTGGGAGGAATTTTACTGCCTGACCTGGAAACATATTACAAAGCTACAGTGGTCAAAACAGCATGGTACTGGCATATATACATATAGATCAGTGGAATAGAATTGAGAATCCAGAAATATACCCTCACCTATACAGTCAACTGGTTTTTGACAAACCTACCAAGCCCACGCTGATGGGAAAAAACAGTGTCTTCAACAAATGGTGTTGGGAGAACTGGATATCTATAACCAAAAGAATGAAAGAGGACCCCTATCTCACCCCCTATACAAGAATCAACTCAAAATGGATCAAAGATCTAAATATAAAAGCCAGGACCATAAAACTACTAGAAGAAAATGTAGGGAAACATCTTCAAGACCTTGTAGTAGGTGGTGGTTTCTTGGACCTCACACCCAAAGCACGTGCAACAAAAGAAAAAGTAGATAAATGGGACCTCCTCAAAATTAAACACTTTTGCACCTCACAGGACTTTGTCAGAAGGGTGAAAAGGCAGCCAAGTCAATGGGAAAAAACATTTGGAAATTACATATCTGATAAGGGTTTAATATCCAGGATATATAAAGAGATGTTACAACTCAACAATAAAAAGACAAATGACCCAATTAAAAAATGGGACAAAGACTTGAATAGACATTTCTCCAAAGAAGAAATACAAATGGCAAAAAAACACAGGAAGAAATGCTCAACATCACTCATGATTAGGGAAATGCAAATCAAAACTACAATGAGATATCACTTCACACCTATCAGAATGGCCACTATGAAAAAGACAGAGAACTACAAGTGTTGGAGAGGATGTGGAGAGATGGGAACACTTCTTCACTGTTGGTGGGAATGCAGGATGGTACAACCACTATGGAGGACTGTTTGGCAGTTCCTAAAGAAGTTGAATATAGACTTGCCATGTGACCCTGCAATACCACTACTGGATATATACCCAGAAGAACTGAGAGCAGTGACACGAACAGACATCTGCACACCGATGTTCATAGCCACATTATTCACCATTGCCATAAGCTAGAAACAACCCAGGTATCCATCAACAGATGAATGGATAAACATACTATGGTCTATTCACACGATGGACTATTTTGCAGCTGTAAGAAGAAATGAAGTCATAAAGCATATAGCAACATGGATGAACCTGGAGGCCATTATGTTAAGTGAAGCAAGCCAGACACAAAAGGACAAATACTGTATGAATGCGTTACTATGAACCAAATATATTGTATAATATATTGTTTGATTCAAAAAAAAAAAAAAATTACATGTATCCATTACATTTAATTGAGAAATGTATATATTTATTTATCTGTGTTTTTTAGTTTTTAATTGTTTATGTTTTCAATTATTAAATGTACAAAATAAAGTTAAAAAAAAAAAAAAAAAAGGAAATGACTGTTCTTGGTATGAGGGTCAGTCATTACCGAGCTAGTATATTTTCTGAAACTGTGCAACTCCCATGCTAAACAATAACTGGCATTCCTAACAAAAGCCTAGTGACTACAGTATTCTCAAATGCTTTCTGAATCACTAAAAAGCCAATAAATGAAGAACACTGACACTCACACACCCCAAAAAAAGTCTATTATAAAGGTTGCAGTGTACCTAACTACATATTCTGATTGTGATGAAAACGGCAATGTACGAATGGTATGACAATTCTCTTAACCAGAACATTTGATTCAGAGAATCCAAAGGTGATAGTTTACTGCAGAATAAATAGTTTACTATGAAGTAAAATCCATAATACACTATAGAGTAAAAGATTATTCAAATCCTAACAATATATATAGTCCATTGGTATCTCATTCTAACTTGGCAGTTTGGTAAACATAAAAACATAATTCAAATTTTAAAAAGTTATTATTAAAAAAAAAAAACATAATTCAGTGATTTCACCTTTAAAAGACCACAAAAAGTCAGAAAATTTAAAGGAGGAAAAAAAAGGTAACCATCTCCTTTCATTTTTATACCCAATAATCTGTTTCAGATTTACATTAACTTACTTAATGCTGCAATTCGTAAAGGTACAAGTGACGGAAGACTTTTATAACAGGGTAGCTTTGTTAAAGCAGAATCTTCAGCCTCACACAAATTCAAAAGCTGCAAATTAAGATAAAACAATTTAATTTAGCCCACTATGGAGACATAATAACCACCTTACAAAAGACAGAAATCATCCACACATACCTTAACACAATTAGCAACTTTCTAAATTAACACTTAACAGGAAATCAATTATTCTCAAAGTAATGACAAATTAAACTCAAATCCTAAATTATGAAAATATGACCAAGATTCCTTATTCTAAAGCAAAAATCAATAAACTTCATTAGGTAAATAAATTCTTAAATACTTTCTCATCTACTCTGATACCGAAATGTTTTTTTTTTCTTTAAAGAGAGGATCACTTCAACCGCAAATTCCATGATGGCAGGTACATCTTCTTCAGAGCTGCTCCCCAATGCCTAGGGCCAGTGTTCAAAATACATATGTACCAGAGTTCAAATATTTATTTTTTCAAGCATAAAGAAAGTCACTAAAACTGTTACAACTAGAGATTTGGTGGCTAGCCTTCCAGATGCTCTACCATCCAAGTAAAGATTTATATATCTGAAACATCAAATATGGTGTTCTGTTACTTATTTTTCCCTTCTCTTTATGTATATTCTGGAAAAAATGGTGCCAAATTTTACTTTTTTTTTTTTTAAAGTACCAGGGGTGGAGATTGAACCCGGGACCTCGTATGTGGAAAGCTGGCACTCCACCACTGAGCCACATCAGTTCCCGAGTTGGTTTTTTCATTTATTTGCTTGTTGTTCGTTTTGTTTGCTTGTTTTTAGGAGGCACCAGGAACCGAACCTGGGATCTCCCATGTGGGAAGCAGGCGCTCAACGACTTGAGACACATCCGCTCCCCGTATTCCATACCAGAACCTTGACCTCATGCTCAGTGTAACAGAAGCCACACATCACAGACCAAGACCAAAGCCACGTCCTTATGAGGACTAAGAAGACAGACAAAAGAGCCTGGGTCCTTGCAGCACTGTGGAGCCATTGAACTGACCCTGGAATATTTCTCTCCAGGCTTTTTACATGACTATAGGAAAGAGTCGAGTATAACCCTCAACTCAACTTCTTTGCCCATTTTTCTGTCATCACCATTTTTAAAGGCTGCATATGCTTTTTTACCTAGATGTGCCATCATTTCATTGATTCTTGGTTATTGGACAGTTTGCTTTACTTCAGTCTCACAGCTGTCCCTCAAAAGCTATGAGGCGGGATGGGTAACTATCTTGTAAAGCCAGAGTTCCCAAACACTGCCACATATCAGAATCACCTGGAAAGCTTTTATACAGTAAATTCCCAGGTCCCACCCCAAAGCTACTGAACTTGAATCTCCAGGGGCAAGGCTCAAGATCTGTATTTTTCATAAGGTCCTCAAGTGTCTCTGATTCAGCTAGCACTGACAGGCATTTGGAAAGCCAGTTTCATACTGCAGGTATCATTCAGTACACTTTTTTTTTTTCACTTATTTCTGCCCCCTCCCCTCGTTGTTTGCTCTCGCTGTCTG
Source organism: Tolypeutes matacus (assembly GCA_026826555.1). Classification (NCBI taxonomy): domain Eukaryota; kingdom Metazoa; phylum Chordata; class Mammalia; order Cingulata; family Chlamyphoridae; genus Tolypeutes; species Tolypeutes matacus. The sequence goes on from JAKSZT010053786.1 coordinate 1,273,319, forward strand.
CTCTCTGTGTCTGTTCGTTGTGCGCACTGTGTCTGCTAGTCTTCTTTTAGGAGGCACCAGGAAACGAACCCAGGACCTCCCATGTGGGAGGGAGGTGCCCAATCATTTGAGCCACACTTGCTCCCTGCTTGTTATGGCTCTCATTATGTCTCCTTGTTGCATCAGTTTGCCACGCCAGCCCCATTGCGTCAGCCCGTCGCCTCAGCTCTGTCTTGCTTGTTTTCTTTAGGAGGCACCAAGAACCAAACGTGGAACCTCCCATGTAGGAGGAGGGTGCCCAACTGCTTGAGCTACATCCACTCCCCCTCAGCACACTTCATTCATATCCAGTTCTGATCTTGAGTTTAGTGAGGAATTCTCTACACAGGTAGTGGCACATCAGTCTCACAGCCAAAGAGAAGCTGTCCTCCCATTCCCTAGTGGCTCTCTTAGACCCATGTCAAGCCTGATGAACAATAACTCTTATACAAGGCGCACAAGGTCAAAGCTACTATGACCATATTTCTCAGCAAACCAAGGGCTTAAAAAAATTCCAAAGGCAAGCTTTTCATAATTGAAATTGAGGCTCAGTGTGGACAAGAATCTGCTTCCTTATGATTTTTGCCTTGGTTTACCTCAACAATGTCTCCAGAAATAGAATTCACTCCAGTAAATATTTCAAATTTAGTCTCATCACAAGACCATTATTGTATTCTAAGAATTAATGCTTATAAATTGACTGTATCTGCAGTTTTATTTCTGTTTACTCCACAGTGGAACCCACTAATAAATATTTACAGTGACAAATACTTATACAATATAATCTGCCTCTGCCCACGTCTTGGGCAAGGGTCAAGTCGAATCTGCTAAACAGAATGAGGACCTGGAAGGATAATACTGCAATTAGGAACGTAGCTCTAAGGTAACAGTGTTGGTTCAAATCTAAGCTCTTGGCTCACCTGCTCTGTGGCTTTAGGTAAATAACCAACCTGAAGCCTCAGTTTCCCCTTCTTCAAAATGAAAACAAACAGTGTCTGTACTTCATAGAGTACTGTCAGAGCTAAAGAAAGGAATTGAGGGGGGCAGCTGTGGCTCAATCGGTGGGGCTCCCGTTTGCCATGTGGGAGGCCCCGGGCGGGCCCGCCCGCACGGCGTGGTTGGCTGACCCGGCGAGCGCGAGCAGCAAGGGGGGGATGGATGGGGAAATGAATGGAATCTTGGAAAAAAAAAAAAAAAAAAAAGAAAGGAATTCATGTGAAAATCTCAATAGTGTCTGGCACATGTAAGTGACAAAAAACCCAATAAACTGGCCCTTGCCCTGTGCCAGCCTTGTTCTGGGCACCAGCTGATACAAGAGCGATTAAGTGGGACAGGTGCAGTCTTATCTCTAAAATGCAATTTTTAAGGCCCTAAAAATCAAGGTCCTCTATAGAGGCCTAACAAAGCCTAAGAACTCAGAAAACACCAGCATTAGTTGAACATCTCTAGGCATTGTGCCTTCCTTCTAGCCAATGCCGGAAGGTAGCACACCTGCTTGGAGTGTTGTACCACGTCATGGCTGATCACCTGAGGCCCCTGCCCGTACCTTCGCTGAATGCTGCCTGACCAGTCTTCACATACACAGGAAGGTTACCAGGCACATGCCATCACCAGCCACACCCCTACCTCTGTGTAGAAAACCTTATGCTCCACCACATTAAGGTCCATCGTGAAGAGCCGGGGCTGTAAGGTGGTACAGAACGTGTTCCCCTCCATCAGGCCAATCTGCGCATTGGCAGGTTGGTGTCTCAGCAGATGCTTCTTGGGTGGGACCATATCCTGGAGGACCTGGAAAAAACAAGGAGGAAGCACTTCACTAACAAGCTGCCCCTTGAAAAGCAAACAACCATTGTCATCACTGTATTCTAAAACAATTGCCAATCTTAAAACCATAAATGAGATGAAAAGTAATTGTGGATGTTCTTTAATTAGCGAAGGGCAGATACGCTGCGAGTGCTAACCTTGGTCATGAATAAACATTTTGGATACATTTAGCTCCTAAGGATCTAGAGTAACCACTCTTTAACAGTAAAACCAAAACACAAAACTACCAGATTGTGCTATACAGACCCAGGAACCCAGCCATTCTCTGGATACAGCCATAAACATAAGCACATTGCTATTTGCATATCTGATGTCAAAAAGAGCATTGCACAACAGCACTTGGTCACATGGACACAAAATTATAAATCAAGTACCACCTACAACTCATATTTGAAAAAAAATTAGTCTCAAAAGTTTTGTTCAAATGATCCTGGTTCAGGTGACAGAAATCTCACCTCTTTGTGGGGTTCCATTATCACTGTCACACTTTTTCCAGTGACCTGGGCCAATACCTGCAGTGAATGCATAGCCTGTTTTCTCACAGTGGAATTTGGAGAGGTGACTTCTCGAACCAAATCATGGGTCACATGGTGAAAAGACTTTTCTTGAGCTGACAAAATCTCTTCAGCTCTTTCCTCGTCTTTTAAAGGTGCTGCACACCTCATCAGGAGCTGCTCCAGGGTTGTCTTTGCCATGGCAACCGCTCCATTGGAAACCTGCAGATCAGGAGAGCTTCAGAACGAAAGGTGTTCGATGCCACCCACTGCACCCACTGTCTCCTACACACTTGCCTGCTATAAATGTCACTGAGAGTCCCTGTCTCTCATGCCAGCTGAGTTAACAAGATTCCTTCATAACATCCACTTGATGCTTCAGCAACTAAATCACCCTCTTATAGAAAATTCTAGTTACTCAGAAAATAAAATGAGGATCTAAGTGTGACCCTTAGATTTACCTGACAAATAGATAAGCTGCAGTGTCCAACATATTCCATTTGTGTGACATCTGCACACAGGTTCATGAGAATGTAACTTTTATGATTTGTTCTTTATCAGTTAAACAAGGTAAACAGTATTTAGATTCCCAAAGAAAGCCTATGATGGCTCTAATATGTGTTTTTATTGATGTTACTCTAATGAAATCTGAGCACCTATATGCAGCATCTAGAAAAGCTTATTTGCAGAACTATCTCATACTAACTATTCTCCAGGCAAGTTAACTTCTTGAAAACATGAAAAGGAAAGTCCTTGGATTATTTTCAAAGGAAAACCAGTTTTGAAATAATTTACTTTAGGAAATCAAAATTAAACCAAGAAGGGAGCCACTAGCAGGAATTAGTTAACCTGTCTGTTTCTTTGAGTAAGCTGGATTTTACTAACAGAATACTCTAAAATGCTAAAATGCTCTACAGTGAAATCTGCCCCATCACCTACCTCTCCAGTTAAGTCCATCATGACAAAGAGAAGCGCTTTGAGGAACGTCTGCTGGTTTTGGAGAACCCATGTGAGAGGCAGCCGTTCCATGAGAAACTTGATGGACACCACTCCCCCCAGCTTTGCATACCAGGCCTGTTCATAACAACATGCACACAAGCGCTCCACAATGTAAGAAAAGAGGGGCAGCTGGCAGGCCTGGGGGGGGAAACAAACCAAGCATGAGGTATTATCACCGGTTTCTAGAATGATCACCCCCAGGTACAAACACTCCAGAAACGAGAGGACACTCCTCAGTCCTTCCTTACCCTCTCCTTTGAGCCCAGGATGATACTGGCGACATCGAATATCACAGCCAGGGCCACCTCCCCAATTTTGCATAGTTCCTTTTCTTCATATGCCATACAAATAGCTATCGCGTCAATAAGGACCAAGGGATCCATTCCTTTAGACCCATTTTCTTCACTGTGAAACATGGCAGTGCTGGGCTGGCTTCCCACCTGATAGCATGGAAGCAAGAAAGGACCTGAAAGGAGAGGCAGAGAGGATGGGAGAAAATACATTTTTATTTACATGAACACTTTTATCCCTCAAATTGCTTTGATGTTAGGAATTCAATAGAAGTCAGCAGTGGTATTTTTAAACCAACTTCTGTTAAACTGCGATTGTTTGTAAACTCAGAGGTCCAATTTGCACTAAGGTCATTTTTCTCAATGTTTTCCATCATACACTTATTATTTCCAAGTTTATTCAATCATAACACAAAAATGCCATAGTTTAAAATAACCACAAAAGAGACAGACTTTAAAAAATCCTTTCAGGGAAGCGGCTGTGGCTCAATCAGTGGGGCTCCCGTTTACCATATGGGAGGCCCCGGGTTCGGTTCCTGGTGAAGGCAAGCCCGCCCGCACGGCGTGGTTAGCTGACCCAGCGAGCACAAGCAGCAAGGGGGGCGGATAAATGAATAAATAAATAAAATCTTTAAAAAAAAAATAAAAAAATCCTTTCAGAGGCTATGGGGTGCAGCATGGGAACGACTAAGGGTTATGTTCGGGACATTCCTGACATAAAAGTAACAGCCAAAAGCAACAACATCCAGCTACAGTCAATACCAAGTTAGAAAACAATCTGTCACCAATTACTAACTAATGCCTCGGAGGAATCCAACACCAGGCAAGAAGAAGTTACTGAGCAACTTACAGTTTTGCGGGAATGATGTTAACACAGAGGAAACACTGAGAAATATAAAATGTTAAATTGTACAGTACTGACTGTTGAGGCCTAGAGATAAAAAAGGGAAGGTTCTATGTGTTTTGCTTGTACAGCTCGAAGTGAAGGGCTTTTGAGGACACAGTCTAGGGTGGGCTCCAGTGTGGGCTGGAGACCAGTGCTCATTTGCAGACTAGGCAGTACTGGTTTGGGAGGAGATGCAAAATTCGAGGTAAGCGTTTAGAAACTCACGTAGCAATTGACAGTGTTATAATATTTTTTACTGTCTTTTACAAAAGGATCAGTGCACAATAGAATAGAAATAAAAACTGGTCCTTCACTAGATTCTGAGAACCACTGAAGCAGAGGTGAGGGGCCATTCCAGGCAGGGGAAATGGCAAGGATGACTGACTGCAAGTGGAAAAGAAGTCCCGCATGGGGAGACTAGGAGGAGCTGGCTGTGCAGCAGAGGCGAAGGCTGAACCTGGAGAAGAAGGTCAGTTGACCACAAACCGCTGCTGTTTTTCACGTTGTGTCCGAATGTATTCTGTCCCCATCTTCAAATGGAAAATGAGAAAATAAAACACTTCCTCTGCCCCAACAAGCCCCCGCACTCACCACACTGCTGGGCCACAGCCACCATTGTGTAGTGGCGAATCAGGCTGGCCACAAACGGCAGGGCACTGGGCCGGAGATCTTTAATGACAGCAGACATGAAGGCCCCGGTCAGAGCCTGCTCAAACGTTTTACGTGCTGGAGTGTCTTGTGCTTTGTATCGATGTGATATGATGACACTGGGTATAGTCTTTTCTGTAAAGCTGAAAGACGCAATTAAATCCATCATCATAAGGCTGAATGAGGACTTTTTTTTATTTTCAACCTGCTCGTTTCCATCTTGTTCAGATAGACCTGAGTCCGTTTATTTCTGCACAAGATGTGGAAATCAAACATGATCAATTTCATCATGGACTTTTCTAGCCAGTGGTTCCAAAGAGACCAAATCTATTCTAACTAATACAAGTACAGAAGTGAATCACAAAACAGCAGCATATTCAGTATTTACATAAATATTTTCTATTTTAATAAAGTTGATGTTTGAGTTTCATCTTTTATAAAATCGAGCCAAATCCTAAAAAAATACTCAAATCACCCTTCAGAATTTCCTTCAGTGAAGATCAGCTAGTAGAAGATTTGTTTTTGTTTACTTGAAAACATTATTTCATCCTTATTCTTGAATCTTATTTGCACTAGTTATGTGATTCTAGGTTGGTAATTATTTTCTTTCACAGCTACCAATCTATTGATCATTTGAAGATAATCTATTTTTTCCTCTCTTTTAAGATTTTCTCTTGGTTTCTGATTTCTAGCCATTTTATTACGATGCATCTTCGCATAGATTTCTATTTATCCTGCTTCAGATTCACTAAAATTCTTTTTTTTTTTTTTTTAAAGATTTTATTTATCTATTCATCTATCCCCCCCTTGCTGCCTGTGCTCGCCGGGCCAGCCAACCACGCCGTGCGGGCGGGCCCGCCCCCACCAGGAGGCCCCGGGAACCGAACCCGGGGCCTCCCACATGGCAAACGGGAGCCCCACCGATTGAGCCACAGCCGCTTCCCCACTAAAATTCTTGAATCTGTGCATTGTTTATTTATTTTTTTCATCAGTTCTGGGAACTTCTCAGCCATTATGTCAAGAATTGCCTGTCTCCTTTGCTCTCCCCTCTCCTTATGGGACCTGTAGCAAACGTGTGCCGTTTCACTCTACCCTTCACAACTCTCACCCTCATTATTCAATGTTTCACCTTTCTCTCTCTCTGTATGTACCCATTATGTTCTAATCACTGTGGAAATAACGGTGAGCAGAAGGGAAAGAAGCTGTGACCTTTGATTTCTTGACACTTACAATCTAATGGGGGAGGGGCAATCAAATACATATTAAATGTAGATTACAACTGAGAGAAATTCTAATTCTCAAGCACCTTAGTCTCCTTTCCGTTTTCTATTAAAGCCAAGAGAAGCATTACTAGACAAATAACATGTCATTTTCCCAACTTGAGGAAGCATGCTCCTAACACTAGAAATGCTGGGAGGTACTCTCCCCACTCCCAATCCCTGAAGTCCCAACATACTTCGGGTGTGCAAGGAGCTGATAGAGAGCATGCTTATTGTCCTCCAGACTCATCATCGCCACCAGGAAGCACTTGATCACCTCCCACGCCTGTCTCCGGTAGTAGGGCTCAGTGTTGGCACTTTTCAGGCAGTCCAGAGCTGTTTCAATGGCCTACAGAGAGAGTTAATAAACACAAAAACTAGCTTGTACTGAAATAGCATGATTGTGAAGAGCTATCGCTGGAAGCATCTGCAGCATCCAAAAGTATTCTACTGTATACTTTCTCTTGAAGAGAGCACAGGAGGTCCAGACAGCCCAAAAGGTACTCTCATCTGTAGCCGTATTGCAAAATAAGGAACTACAGGGTTCAAATTAAAACACAAAATGGAATTAAATAATTTTGTACTTAAATAGCCAATGGGAGATTACAGAAATTAAGTGAACTCAGAAAACCTCTTGTGGTAGGAAAATATAGAATATGTTTCTCCCAGGGGATAGCTTTTTCATGTGTTTAGAGACTGTGTCATCTACACACACTTACCAAGGACCTAATGAGAAGAATGAACTTAATGCAGACCATAGACTTTTCTGTGTCAGACTCCAAGTAAAAGATGAATATCCTACGCTTTTAACCCTCTTTAAAAGAGAAAAATGTTTATATCATTTCTTCAGAAAACCTACATAGCTAAATATGCACACTTTTATCCTATTGATTTCAATTAGTTTGGCGGGGGACAAGGAAAAAGGGGCAATGATCACCCAGAAAATAGATGGAAGCAATTAATGTTTTAGCTAAAGTGTTACCACACACAGTTAGAGAGCACTACAAGGGCTCCTGCCTGCCCCCCCAGCTTGAGTGCTGGAGTTCATCTGGGGCACTGCACATCTGTCCTTTATCCTATTGCCTCTGATAGGTTAATAAGTCATATGGCCCTACGTTTTAGAAAATTATTTTTAAAGAATCAATGTAACCTATAAGCCAATTATTACCTGCCAAAAAGAAGTAAGGATTTTAAAGTATGCCAAAATCAGAATTATTTTAATGGAAATTCTCTGGTACTTGGCTTGACCATGCCAACCATTCCATCCGCCTCTCCTAACACTGCATGAGGCATGTGCTGCAGCCAACCTTTGCCAGCAGGATGCAGTTCTGCTCAAAGAGAAATCCTCTACAAGTCCCAGGGACATCTCTGTGAAGGGCTAGCAGGGCTGGCCATGCCTCTCTTCAAATTGTGATTTCCTTCATGCTTCAGCTGCTTTGGGATAAAACTCCTTCTAAAGGAAATCTGCCCTGTTTAGCCTACACATAGGTGGAACAAAAGTTAGATGTCTTAGTTTTCACTACTTACACTAGCTTTGCTCCTGACATAGCTAAGGCAAGTAGAATCCTAACTCAAGGGGATTACATCTAGAATGTAAGAAAAGTGCTGTGTGCACAAGGATGCTCGCTACAGTGACTTTCAGTGTAGTGACAGAGAATTTTAGTCATCAGTATTCCCTTAGGAGGAAAGTGGTGCTTATTTGGGAAAAAAAGTTTTGGGTTAGAAGGTGATACAAGTTGGGAGGCGGCTGTGGCTCAATCAGTAGGGCTCCCGTTTGCCATGTGGGAGGCCCTGGGTTCGGTTCCCGGGGCCTCCTGGTGGGGGCGGGCCCGCCCGCATGGCGTGGTTGGCTGACCCGGCGAGCGCGGGCAGCAGGGGGGGGGATAAATGAATAGATAAATAAAATCTTTAAAAAAAAAAAAAAAAGAAGGTGATACAAGTAGACAGAGATGATGACAGTGACACGATGGACAGTCTCCCTCCCAAATGTGTAATAAAATCTAGTTTCAAAAAATCACACAACCCTCTATGTGGGTAAACAAGCCAAATTCTACAATACGATGCAACAGGACAGATCCAAGTTAGCCTGAGCAAAGGGAGGGCTTTGAGTTATCCCAGCCATAGAATGCTGGCTTTGGACAAGTCTACCAGAGCTCCAAGGAGCTAAGGAAATCAGCAGGCTTACTGAAATGCCTGAATAACTCAGATACACTCAAAGGGCTCTTTTACCCTTAAAAGACTCTATCACTTTTTTAAAAATCAATATACAATGGCTATAAAAATGTTCTGAAGACCTGGTAACAAAAGTTCTAACATAATGTAAAAAATGCTGGTAACGTAATAATGGGGAAAAATTGAAAGCTTAACATTGTTTACAATTAAGTAAAACAATATGTTGTGGAAATAGGACAGAAGGAGGAGTAGAAAAGTTCAACAAGGGAATAGTTTTCAGTGAGGATAAAGAAAAAGGAGTACAGCAGAACATTCTGGTAAGATGCTGGGGATATGTCTGCCTGTTTGTTACACAATGAAATGGAAGTACTAAAGGGCATGCAGAAAGACAAAGAGATGGCAACAATAAGATAAGCAGCCAGAAAAGACAAAGCATGAGTTATGCTTGGAGATAGAATAGGAGAAAACAAGGTGTTAGGGGGTGACAGGGATGAAGGGCAGGCATGGAGTTAACTGAGGTTCTCAATGACACTTGGGTAAAAGCCCACTGGGTCCAAGAGTGGGATTGGGCTTGATGGCACCTCCTGGTCCCAGCAGGAAAAGATGGAACTGCTCAAGGGTCCAAAGTTCTTGGAAGCAATCCAAAAACGGTACATGCTTTATCTGCACATTCTCAAATAAAAATTAACTTTCTTAAAATGAAACATCTTGCTGCGCCCGGGGGCGGGTCCCTGCGGCCGCTCCCTCCGCCCCACCGCGTCGCCTCCAGCGCCTGGCTGCGCCCCACTCAGGCAGCTCAGACGCCGCGGCATCCTCGTGGACGGCAGAGGCAGCAGCGATCCGGAGCCGGCGGCGCAGCTCGGGGCCGCACAGGGGCTGGGCGAGCCGGAGCGCGGGGACCTGGCCCGGGCTGCGCAGGCAGCTGTGCGCGCGCCTGAGAACATGGTATACTGAAAAGGCACTCAAACAAGAGAAATCTGAGGGAAGCTTGAAACCATCAAGTTATTGAGGACACGCAAGGGACAAAAACAGTAAAGGAAAGAAAGTCCATCAGCATTTCTTCCTAAACCTGCCTTAGAAAGAATAGCAGGTCTTAATCAGGAGATATGCTGCTTCACGTAAATCCACATGCCAAGCCCATGAATCACAGACTTCTTGAACCGGAAAGGACTGTTGGGAGACCATCTGGCTCAAACCCCGTATTTCCGAGAGGAAGAAAATGTTGCTATGAGGACAAATTCAGAAATGACTGAAGTGGAGGCTATGGTCACCAACTTTGCATCTTCAACAAGAGCAGGGCGCCGGAATGCCGTCCCAGACATCCAGAGTTCAGTTGCTCCAGGTGGAATCTCAGACATACCCCTTAAACTGCAGGCCCTTGGCGTGAAGGAAGATGTAAAAGAGCAAGTGGAAGGAACAACACAAGACCAATCTGAAAACCCCAAAAAGGAAGAAAATAAAGGCTCATAACCTATCAAGTGCTGAATTTGTGCAAGGCGAAAGGCTTCGTGTTCTGTTTTCCTGAGACATTTGGTCCGGTAGTAACTGTGGTAACATTGCAGCAACATGTGTGTGTTAGATGATTTTGTAGCAATGTTACTCACCTGAATTACAACCATTATGTCCACTGTAAAAGGCAGGGTACGTCCAAATGCACCCAAGAAAAAGGTAAAGAAGGTGTGATCACTTAAATACATATCATTGTCTAGAAACCCAACAAAATCCAATGCTCTCTTTAGGATTAAGTATTATCCAGAGATGTTTTTAATTCCATTTTTATGGTCACAGGTAAACCATTACTTGGGAAGTTTAAATCAAGCACCAGTAATTTAGAAATTTATTGGAATTTGTAGGAAATTAGGTATTTTGGTGAGAAGAAAGAATAGTCAAAAATCACATAGATAGAGTATGTGTTTTTAATACAAAATGAACCAGATTTTTCCCCCAAACCCTAAGAAGATTTGGAAAGGGTCATGTTCGGACACATGAACATCTCTGGGCTGTTTTTGTCTCTTAATTTTGCTTCCAGTCTTTGCCTACTGTGATTTTTCATGTAGACCCTTAAAGTGAAACATTTGTGACAAACTGTTTATATGGAACATGCTTATTAAATGAATTTTACTATCTTCAAAAAAAAAAAAAAAAAAAAGAAACATCTTTAAGTATCTTTAAGAAGCTCCCAAAGACTTGCAAATTTACCTTTTCCATTGGGAGCTGAAGAGATGCTTTACAATCTGAAAACTCCACGGTAATACTGGGTCCTTGAACTTCGGTCACAACATAGTGCAACTTCTGGGATTCCTTTAACATCTTCCTGTTACTGCCACCAAATTTACCAAGTACGCGATAGGCCACATGAGAAATGCTATCAGCAGGATTGCGTAAAGTGCGCCACAAAGCCTAAAAATCAACATCCTTTCATTAAAATTCTTTTCAAATAAGGAAATACATTCATATGGTTCACATCACAAATCAAAATTCAGGTTATAAAAGACTATTTAGCAAAAATTCTTTCTTCCACCTCTGTCTCCCAAACACACAGTTATCCTTGGGAGAAACCAATGCTACCAGTGTCTTGCGTATCATTCCAGGGAAATTTTGTTTTTGTATATTTCTTCTTCCCTTCCTTATAGTGATTTGCCATTATTTCCAAAGATTGCGTTTTTTACAACTGCACAGCATTTCACTATATGGATATACTTATGATTTAACTAATCCTCAACTAATGGACATTTAGGTTGTTTCTCACCTTTTGCTTTTACAATCAGTGCTACAATGGTTTTGTACATCCATCGTATCAACGTGTGGAAGTATAGCAGAATGATGAATTTCTAGTATCAGAAATGGACAGATTTTAAACTCACAGCTGTTGCCAAATTGTCCTCCACAGAAGTTATGTGGCCACCAGGAATATACCAAAAGACAATCCAAACTTAAAATCTGTTACTGGGGGAGCTCAAAAGCATTTTGCATTTCCCCTGTGTGAAAACAAACTTATTTTTATATGTTTAAGAAATATTTTATTTTTACCCATAATAAAAAAAAAAAAAAAAGAAATATTTTATTTTCCCTTTTTTTGCAAATAATTTATTTCCTTTGTCTTTTTTACTATTTGTTCTTTTACTATGTTAGAGAAATTAGCCCTTCATTTGTTGGAAATAAGTTTTTTCCTAATGTTTTTTAATTTAGGTTACAGAGTTTTTACTTAAATTCTAGAAGATAAGTAGTGAAGGCCTGGGCTTCTTTCCAAATTTATACTGAGAGTGTTAGAGCTAGAGATGTGGGGGCGAGGCAGGGTCCCTCCAAAGGCAAGAGCATGTGGAAACCCTGCTGTCCAGACACTGAGTATGAGGCAAGCAGTGAGGCAGAAGAGCTGAACCTGGGACTCTGAGTTGAGCTTTGACTCTGGATGGGGATGGGAGTAATCTCAAACTAATGGCCCTCTGGCTCCCTATAGGAGCAGATGCAAACACTATATGAAGGAAAAGTGTCCCAACTTTGGAACCATAGGATTTCCACAGGATTTATAAAGTATTAGCTCAGAGTTAACAACTGAACATCACGAAGCACACAAGGAGGTAATTTACTTGTGAATGTGAGACTGCAGTAATAAACAACAGATTTACAGTTCAGCTATAGATAATGGAAATGTAAGAAACAGAATGTACAATGGCTATGTATGAAATGCTTAAAGAAGTAAAAATCTGAAAGATGAGCAAGCCAGATCTGAAAGAGAACCAGCTGCAACTTCTGGAAACGTAAAATTTCAAAATAAATCTCAATGGATAGATTAAACTGATTACAAACAATTGAAGAGACTAGAAGAAACAGCTGAAACACTTACCTAGAACTTAAGAAAGTACCACCAAAGAAACAAAGAGATTATAAATCTGAGAGGAAAGTAAAAAGTCATGGGAAACAGAGTAAGAAGGCCTCAGGTAGGAAACAACAGAGAACATGAAGGAGAGACAGCATTTGAGAAGTAATCTCCAGAACTAGCTTTACAAAGCTAGTCCAGGAAGCACAATTTATTTCAAGCAGGGTTAAAAAAAAAAAAAAAAAAAATCCATACACATTATGGTAAACTTTGAATATCAGAAATGAAGAGAAGATTTTAAAAGCAGCTGATAAGAAAAGAGATCACACTGACCGAAAACTAATGAACACAATCAATGGAAGCCAGAACAGCTTGACATAATTTTAACAACCAGCAAAACTATCTCTCAAAGGCAAAGGTGATGGGGGACGGATGTGGCTCAAATGGTTGGGCATCTGTCTCCCATATGCAGGGACCCGGGTTCAATCCCTGGGACTTCCTGGTAAAAAAAAAAAAAAAAAAAAAAAAAAGGCAAAGGTGAAATAGAGAGAGATGGCAACAAACTGAGACACTTTATAACCAAAGCCCAAGATGTCTCCATTAAAGAAGCTTCTAAGGGAAGTCTTGTGAAGAAAAACACATTCCCAGAAGAACAATCTGAGGTGCAAGAAAAAACTGTGAACATGTATGCAAATCTAAATTAACACTGTCTATAGGGGGACAAAAAGCTGACTCATACTGTTAAGACAAAAAAAATACCAGACAATAGCATGAGTTGTATCTGTCTGTGGTGACAGGATGGTGGTTTCAGACCTTAAAAAATATATATACACTAGGCTTCCACCTACGACATGGGAGGTCCCGGGTTCAGTTCCCAGTGCCTCCTGCAGAAGGTGAGCTGGAGCGACAAAGAGACACAAAGAAGAAAAACAATGAGAGACACAACAAACCAGGGAGCTGAGGTGACCCAAGCAATTGAGTGCCTTTCTCCCACATGGGAGGTCCCAGGTTCAGTTCCCAGTGCCTCCTAAAGAGAAGATGAGCAGACACAGCAAATGGACACAGCAGACAGCGACCTCAAACGGGTGGGAGAATAAATAAAATAAATCTTTAAAAAAAATACACACACACACACACACAAACTTCTGGAGTAATCATTACAAGAATAGAACCAGAGTATAAACCTCAAAATGCAAAGAATATGGAGGAAAAAGAAGACTCAGTCCGAAAAATGCAAAATAAAAACAGGAAAATAAAAAGAACAAATTTACTTTCCAAATAAACTTTTTCAAAGGAAGTACTCATAACGGAAGAGATATTTATAAGATATATTTGGCAAAGGTATGGTATCCAGAATACATGAAGACCGTCCTACAGTCAGTAAGGAAAAAAGGTATAGCCCAAGAGATTTGACCAGGCACTTCATAGAAGAAAATGAATGGCCCATAAACCTAAGAAGAGGTACAACACCTCATCAGCAATCAATACAATGAAAATAAAGACCAACCACCCAGCAGAATGGCAAAAAACTAAGAATTTCTAAGTTTTCTCTGAGTTCCCTATCTATTCCAGAGGCTCCTATCCTTTACTAGTTACTAAGCCTCCATTATATAAAGCCAGTATTCTAACCCATTTGGGGTCAAACACCCTATACTAAAGGGGCAGAGGAGTAAATAACAGGCAACCTGAACGTTTAACAATTACCAACCACACTACAGATCAATAACACTAGCAAAATATGAAGAAAAAAATTGAAGACATTTGCCATATGAACTTTAATGAACTGAAACTATAAATGTCCTTTATTAGCTCCTCTTCCCTGGGATGTGGCAGACTCCTATACTTTCCCTTAAGAGCCTGAATCTCTTTACTATGTAACTGAAGATCTTTTGTGGATAAAGAAAGGATCTTAGATGTCTGAAGTTGGTTGAAACAACAGCCATATAGTAATCACACCTGCCTTCATAAGTCATCAACTGCTTGCAAAAATCCTCTGAAAAAGAGGGCAATACTATAAAACAAATACCCACTCAATACTCATGGTATTTCGTAACATCTTTTCATAAGCCAGAAGAGTCACAAAGTAAAGTTGAAAGCTACACCACTGCATTTTGCAAGGAGCCCACCAATGGGTAGAGAGCTCAACATGAAGGTCGTTACATCGGGAAAAACAGCTAACTTAAAATCCTCAGGAAAAACTAGATACAAGCATCTAGTGCCCTCTATGGGCACTGAAATGAACCAACTTACCTGCATAAGCTCTGCGCGTACCGGTTGAATATGATCATAGAGGAAATCAGGCTGCAGGTTGTCCACACACAACTCGAGAGTCCTCAGTCCTTGGCTAACTAATGTCTGGGACCCGTTGAGCGCAGACACCAAGGGATCCATCAACATGGGCAGATATGGCAAGAGAGAGCTCAGTCGTACGGGCACCGTGAGACAAAGCTCCACAAAGAGGTCCTTCATGTGCTGCTTATGCAGGCCGCTCTGCAACATGTTCAGTCCTAAAAACAGGATTTGAGACTGTCAGAGAGAGGAAAGGGACTTCCCAGATATAGGCCAAAGTTAACTGTAAAAACAACTAATTCACCAGCTCAAGAAAAGCCTAGGAGGCACACAACTGTACCAGTTAAGTATTGCCCAAACACTGGAAAAAGGGGAGATAACAGAAACTGCCTGTGAAAGAAACCAGGTGTCAGATATAACAAAGATTTCATAGCCACCATCATAAGCATGTTCACAGAAATTAAATTAAAGGAAGATCTGATAATGTCACATCAAATAGAAAATATCAAGAAAAGAGGTATTTTTTAAAAAATGGAACTAAATGGGAATTCTGGACTTGAAAAATACAAAATGGAAATAAAAAATTCACAAAAGGGGCTTGTGGCAGTTTGAGATTTTTATGAATCCCAAAAAGAGAAAGATTATGCTTGTAACCTAACCTATTCTCCTCCAGGTATGAAATCCTTTGATTGCATTAAATTTAGCTAAGGGGCCTTTGATTAGATTACCTGTTAAGACTGGTATAGGGCTTTTTATTAGGATTCCTGATCATGGCTCCCTTCAGAGTCCATTGTCTTTAAAGACTGAGGGGGTAATATGCACATATATATGTCCCCTCCCTTACCATGATCACCACCAGATACAGAGACTAGAACCCAGCAAAAGGCAGGGGTTGACCCAGACACAGTCACACATACCAAACTAGAAAGAAACCAAAAACACTGCTCTGACCTTGCAGTAGGTTTGGTAAGAGAGGTAGAAATTCCTGGTACAGGAGGTCATGGCTACCTCCACCAATAGAGCGGAACAACGCTCGAAGCAGCAGAAAATAGTTATAGGGCTCCTTGGCAGTCTGTGCGAGCTCCATCGAGCTATTCACAATCTTGTGTAGGTGAGGCTGCAGGATGGAGAAAAGACATTAAAAGTTTCTTTTTTTTTTTTTAAAGATTTTATTTATTTATTCATCTATCCCCCCCTGCCGCCCGTGCTCGCTGGGTCAGCCAACGACGCCACGCGGGCAGGCCCGCCCCCACCAGGAGGCCCCGGGAACCGAACCCGGGGCCTCCCATATGGTAAACGGGAGCCCCACTGATTGAGCCACAGCCGCTTCCCGACATTAAAAGTTTCTAAACGAAGAGTCGACACCACAGGATTTGCACTTAAAGGTTCACTATAATCCAATAGGAGTCAAAGACAGTTCTGATGAATTTATTCCAAAGAAACAAATACACAAACAACAACTTTCTAACCTTTACTGGACCCAAATTAATTTCTCTTAAAATAAATGTTGGTTTCCAACAGTTCAGTATACAAGAAGCATTTAATGGGTTCTTCTCCTACTAACATAATGTTGAAAAGATAACACTTTGCAGCAGGAACTAGGGGGTTTTGTCAGCAATGCAGTTTTTCTAAGTTCATGACTTTATAGGATTATATAAAAGAGGAAAGTCACCTGCTTCCTACAGCAATCTATATGTGAAAAGTAACCTGAAGGAACAGAAACTTTACTACCAAATACGATATATGCAAAACTTGGAAAAGCCTCAAAAGACATTTGAGATTACAGGGTTTGAGAAGACTTAATTGGAAATATATGTGTAAGTATCGCTTTAAAAAACACACACACACACATTTTATTAGCTTATAGTAACCTTAATCAGTATTTTAAACCAGGTTAGCATTTTATTTTGTACATCAAATCCTGATTTTGACACATTACAGGCTGTTTAACATGAAATATTTTTGCCTATAAATTTAAAATTAATTGTGGACTATTGATACAGTCATTAACACAGTTCAAATCTGTAAATGTATGTGGCATGATATATTTATTTTACAGAATAAAGCAACTAAATATATTATTCTCTTGAATATTTCATGAAATTTGTTTCTTGAGTATTTTTCTTGGGCAATATTCCAAATATCCAGAATATTCAAATATTCTACTAATATTTGCCCTATTAGTAGGGCACTTTGTTTTGTTCTGCGTAGTAATATCTAAGAGCGAAAAACTGAATTGAAGATACTCAATTATGTGGACAAAGATTTACAATTTAAAAAAATATCTGAGTATTTTCTTTTTATATTAACACAAAGAAATGTTAAGGTTGGTGATAGCCGATTACTACCTAACTGAAAAATCTGAGGAAACCATCACATACTAGCAAAAATTACTGAAGTTCCTTATCACCATCCATATATTCACTCCATTAAGAACAGACCTTATTTACTTCAAATTTTCCCCTATGTGAAAACATCTTCCTCAGTCACGACAGTGGTGGAATAAAAATATTTTGCCACAAATGGAGGTGGACTTTTATAAGGTTTTTGTTATGCCATCTGCTGCTTTTGGTGGGTAATGTAACCAGGGATAGGTTCTAGCCATTTGCTAGATAAATAACTGATGGTAATGTAGGAAGCAGCCATCTTTAAAAACATGTTTGTTATAAGGCCAATTTCCTCCAAGATGACCTAAATAAAGGAATTGGTTAGAATTCTTAGTTGAAAGGGGAGAAAGAAACAAATCATCCTTGAATGTGATGTTTAAGTATTGCCAGAAAGTATATGAACATGCAGAAGAAACAAAACCTGAGGAAAATAAAAGGCTATTGAAAAGAAAAAACAAAACAAAACAAAACAAAAGGCTATTGATGTAATGAAAACTGTCAGGAGAATGTTTCTCATTGGATTTGAGAGCTATGTGATAACATTCTTTTTCTTTTTCTAAGTTCTTTTGCATCAGTTAAATTTTTTTTTTTTTTTTTTTTTTTAATTAGGAGGTACCAGGGATCAAACCCAGGACCTGGTACATGGGAAGCAGGTGCTCAACCACTTGAGCTATATTCGCTTCCCAGTTAATTTTTAAAAATAAGGTGGATGTGCTATTTCACTTGTGTCATCAGAAATATAAATTGAGTTAAAAAAAGAAAATTGGTAGTGGCAATAACAACTACAACACACTTGCCTAACCATAAAAGTTCTGAATTTTTCATCTTAAAATCACCAGATATACAAACTAAGCTCTGCTTAGAAACACATGAAATGTTTTTCACATGAGCCCTTATTTATTGCAAATATTTACCATTCAAGAACACTGTACAAATACACAAAGTTTCTCTTCAAAAGTGAAAATAAGAATTAAAAAAACAACAACGGGGGGAAAAAAAACAAAAACCCGAATGCAAAGTTCTACTTAGATCTAAATGAGCTTTACCTTCAGCATTTGCTCATTTTCAGCTGCAAAGAGGGAGACTGAGCCAAAGACCAATTTAAACAGCTTGAGGTACAGGTTGGAGAGTTCTACATTAGAGCCCATTTCTGGCAGGCGATCTAGGAGATATTCCACCAGAATTGTAGCAAACAGAGCAGAGGTAGTAGGATTTGCCAAGAAAGAATTGGCAACAATCTGTCAAAACAAGAAATGCACATGATGAAAAGAATCCCTTCCCCAAAGCAGCTTTAAAACAAAGAGCCTTCTAAAAACACAAGATCAAACCTGTACCAAGACACTCCAAGAAATTATGCATACATTACATATATTTACATACATTTGCATGCATTTACTGAGCACTGAGTGCAGCAGCTCACTGTAAGTACTCAATCTATTGTTTCATCTTCACTGTCAAATACTAAGAGACTATATTTAGCATATATTTAATTTCTACTAACCAAAGAAGTGGGCCCAAAGCATCTTGACCTTTTCATATACATTAAAAAAATACATATATATGGACTATTATTTCTTTAAATTTTGCTCTAAAAGTTTATCCTTAGTATTAGAAAATAAATCTTCAAAAGAAATTAAATCTCAAGTATTCAACACACAAATAATTTTTAAAATTAGGTTAAAATGTAAGATGTAAGAGTTTTATACCTGAAGAGCATAATTTTTTGAGATTCTTTCCACCATATAAGGGACTGTGGTTTGAAAGATTTCTTTAAATGTTAAGGGATTCATCATTGTGAACACACCAGCAAAGTGTTCCAATACCTCCTTCTCTTCTTTCATTCTAACAGTCTGACAGTTTGCTACTCGAATGTATGTTTGTCCATTTCCTGCTATCTGGACCTAGTATCGGAAAAGAAAAAACATGGGCATTAAAACTGAACTCTGGGGAAACGGATGTGGCTCAAGAGGTTCAGCGTCCATCTACCATATGGAGAGACCGGGGTTCGATCCCTGGTACCTCCCGGTAAAAAAAAAAAAAACTGAACTCTGAATGTATTCCATTATGTATTCAGATCAATTACATACTTAAAACAGAAAATGTGAATTAGATAATAAATGCCCCTCCCTCCACAAAAAAGTTTTGGAAAAGGAAAAAAAAAATTCTTTAGGTTGTTCAAGTCAGGCACAAAATTAGTTTTAAATCATATTTCTAACTTCTTATATTTTTACACAATCTCCCTCATAAAATACACAAATTCAAACTCGTAATTATTCTTTCTATAAATGCAATAAGTAAACCTAGGCATATAACTGTTAACCGTATTTGCAAGATATAAATAGATCCAAATAACAGCTCTCTCAAGACCCATTCCATTACTACTGTCTCTAATTCTAAGAAGTGTTTTCCATATTCAACAACCTGGTTGGAGGGCACTTCCTTACCTGGTAAATATCTAAAGCCTGCATTGCATATTTCACAAGTTTTATATAAATCTGAGTCTCTTTGGGCTGTAACTGTTTGTTGGGAATGAACTGGGCTTCTGGAAAACAAATTACAAATTATTAATATAAACAAAACTTTATAGCCACCCTATTAAAAATTCTGTTTGTTTAAATAATTAAAGAGCAGAATTACCACCAGGTGCTTTGCATGATGTTATGCCCCAAGTAATTGTCTTGACGCCACAAACCAAGGTTTTTACCAAACTTCGGCAATCTGTGACTTGGAATGTCTGCTTGTCCTCTTTATCCTTTTCTCCTTGCTTCTCAAAGGGAGGTACTGGTGCTGGAGTCACAGGTGTGGCTGGGGCTGGGGGTGGGGCTGGGGCAGGGGTAGCAACTGGAGCTGGGGAGGGAGCAGGGCCGGGAGCTGAGGGGGCAGCAGGCACCCCAGGCAAAGCTGCTTCCACTGCTCCAAGTTCTGACTGAGGCTTACATTTCTTAAAAATGGCAGAGAGCTGGTACCGAGCAATGGTGTGAAATTTGAGAACAAAAACCTAACAGAAAGAGAAGTTAGAGAGAGAAGACAAAAATCATTCCTCTTCAACAGGCCTTTCAACAACCCTTTCAGATGACAGAAAAAAAATCTCATAGAAACCACCTGTGGAGGTTGTTCTGCTTGTTCTCCTAACAGAAGAGGACAAGCCATTTTTGGCACCTCCTCTGTGCCAGGTATAAAGGAAAAAGGGTTATTCCCTCTGCCCCCTCAATCCCTATATCAAGTATTACTAACTCCATTTTACATGTGAAGAATCTGGCTCAGGTAGCTTTGACTTGCCTGATGAGATGGGCTTGAATCCAGGACTGCTGGGCTTGAAAGCCAAAACCCCACACTCTTCCCTCCATATCCATATCCATAACTGGATGTTATTCCTTACTCAGGCACTTGGTATCTCTCCAGATATGCTCAAAATTAATTTAGCACTTTGCTATTATGTTTCTAGAAAATAAGTCTTCAAATTACTTTCTAGAAACTGCACGAAGAGCTTTTATGGCTATTTTATTTAACTCACAACAATCTGAGGCAGATACTAGGATTACTCCTACTTGAAAGATGAGTAAACTGGCACTGAGAAGTTAAGTACCTCACCTCAGGAGAGTTGGCTAGTTAATGGGAGAGCCAGAAATTGAACGCAGGCAGTCTAAGGCCAACTAATAGGGCCTCCCCATGATCTTGCCAGTGGAGTGCTTTCATAACTTTTGCAATGTGAGGATTTGAAGAGCACTGAGCAGAAAAGCCAGTACCTCCAGCATCCGCATCAGGACATCTCTCCCATTGCCACTCTCCTGCTCACTCTTGGAGCGGATGCAGTCCACCAGGTTCAGGAGGAGCTTACAGGACATGGTCTGGATGCTGCTGGGCAGGGACTCATCATCGATGTTCTTGGCAAAGAGCTGGACGGCAAGGGAGAGGTCACTGAGGGGCAGGTGTTGGCGAACGTGGTGCACAAGGTCGGCCAGTGTGCTGTAGGCAAGGGGCCTGTAGACAGAGATTTACGCTAGTGCTCGGGCATGTTTCCATACCAAAGTCAGGTCAACTTTTCCCACAGCCACATCTGCATGCCCAAAAACAGCACCCTTGGGACAGCATGGCTATTTGGGATACTTTTTATATGAACATCACTTTCTCCTAGCTATGGGACTAAAAGGCCCAAGTCTTGTCTTGGTTAAACCTTTAACTACCAAATTAAAAGGTTAAAGTTATGCATGTCACATAGTTTCTAATAGATGGTGGCATATATAGCTAACCTAAGGAGAAATAACTGCCAACTTGGCATTGGTTTTGTTCAAAAATAAATAGTACATGTCAATATATTGTGACCACTTTATAGATTAATAATAATAATGTTCTGCTCATTAAGTTACTTAATGCAATAAATATCTAATTATCTGCCACATGCCAGACAATGTCCTAGACACCAGGGATACCACAGCAAACAAAATAAAGAGTTTCTACCCTTGTGAAGCTTATTTACAGGAGGGGAGACACACAAATAAAGAAATAAACTATATAAGTTGATAGTGCCATGGGATATGTGAAAAACAGAAGGAGAAAGACCAGCGGGGGAACTATTATTAGTTAGGGTGCCAGAGAAGGCCCGTCTGAGGTAACACTGAAGCTGAGACTCTAATGATAAGAAAAAGGTGTGAGAGGCAAAGAGGGAAAGAAGGAGAAAGGCTTTGAAGTGAAAAGGCCTGGAATGGCCAGGGAGTTACAGAGGCCAGCATGCCTGAGGCAGGCTCAGGGAGGGGAGAGCAATACAAGAAGATATGAGGCAAATGGATACGGACAAATCACTTGTGCACCACGGTCAAGAGTCTGGGGATTTACCTCAAGGCAACAGAAAGCATTTGGGGTTTTTAAGCAGGAGTAACGGGATCTAATGTCTAGTTCCAGAGGTTCAGCCTCAACTTACAAAGAACTTGCTTAGTATTCTTTAACAATGATATAGGAAACTCAGTGAACAGTCCATATTATATTCAAAGTATTCTGTATATTTTTTCAAAAGATCACATCTCCCTCTTTAGAACCAAAAACTTACTAACGTTGATTTACTTTATACTGTGGAATATGATAAAATGTTCATTTTCCCCTTTAAAAACAATAAACATGATCAAAACTACATTTAATGTTTAAAAAAGCATTAAAAAATAAAGAATAGAAGGAAATATATCAAAACATAAGTCATGTTACTGATCTCTGTGCAGGATCATAAAGTTTTCTTTCCTTTCTTCTCAATAACTTATCAAATATTCCTTTATAATGAAAGATACATTTGTTATATTGAAGCAAAAAAGGTATTCCTAGTCAAATGAATTAACAAAGTTTTACCTGCAATTTAAATTAAGACATGTACTCCAACTTCTCCCTTTAAATTAGTGCACGAAAAGCAACCAAAGGCAAAGTTCTTTCCAAACTATTCCTGCAATTCTTAATCCAATGGGCAAAAGTAATGGCCCAATAGCTTATGTCTGCTGAAACACTTATAAAGTGCCAGTAATCACTATCACTAGCATATAACCAATCAGATTGCCATGGGTTTAATCTCATACCTGAGAGTCTCTCGAGCAGTATATCCTGAACCAATTAGAATGGATTCATCAAACAGCTTGTCCATGCAAGGAATGAACTCTAGAATACAAATATCCATTATATAGATCAACAATAAAACTAATTCTGTATTAAATTACTTAGCACAGGAGCCAGTCTGCAGTCAATTATGTGATCCAGATTTTTAAAAGGGTAGAGGGGAGAACAGAAAAGCACACAAGCTACTTCAGTGCTACATGCTACAAGCCATCTGCTCTCAAAGACACAGTCAGGATTCTATTCAGCATCAAAGAACAGATTCTCCAGTCAGAGAATCCACCCTCAATACTTCACTGGAGACAGACAGGACCAATTCTTATTGTCTTCAAAAGCTGCCACCACCACCCAAACCTGTCTGGAGAAGGGCACACTATCTCCCTAAACCCCCTTTCTCTACTGACTTAAAGTCATGTTTCTTCTTAAAGTTTTTATGGTTAGTCATTTCAGGAAGACAAGGATATTTCTCCATCTAAATCACAAAGGTTTAGGAAATTTTACAATGGGTCCCAGGTTATGGTTCTCAACTCCCTGGATGAGGCCAACTAGAAACTCATTGGACTCCTTTCTCCCTCTATTTCTGCAGGTGGATCCATCACCAAACCTCTTCTCTGCTCCCCTTTAGGCCAGAAGACCTAACCAAGGATAAAACAGCCGGTAGCCATTCAGGGATAATTTCTATTTCTGAGGCTGTACAGATGGGGTAGCATCCATTTTCTAGGCCACTATTCTACCCCCACGCACCCACCCTGGGATATTTTGGCAACAAACATCCAAAAAGGGCATTCTGATTCTGGAACAACTCTGACATAAGCTTCAATAAGTAAAAGTACAGATCATCTTCACAAGCAAACATCTACTGAGGATCAAAGAAATTAAAAAAAATATATATATATATACACACACACATACACACACACACACACACACACACACACTGGAGAGACACAAAGTACATCTCTGGTTAACCACCAAAACAAGATAGCACAGGGAGAAGTGCCAAATGAAAGCAATGAATAGTCATTTCTGAAGTCAGAGAAAGGAACATGCCTGGACGGTCTTCAGCAAAAGGCAAGGAGACACAGGAGGAAAGATGCAAAGGATTCAGACATCAAATACTGGAGGGCTGGATAACAGAGGAGTAAAAAGTGGAAGTAAAGGGAGAAATGATGAAAAATTAAGATGTATAGTATCGGTTTCCAGAGTCCCTCCAAGGCCTAGAATCAGGATTCCTAGGAAAATGGATAATTTTGTTAAATAGGTTTTCAAACCACTGCTCTTCAGAACCAAAGTAAGGCTAAGTGGAAAAGTGAGTGGACATGTAATTATAACTATGTAAGTAAATTTTTAAACTTTAATTATGGTTAATATTTAGCATGATTTTTTAAGTGTTTCTTTCAATCAAAACTTTTTTGAGATGTGATGCCACTGATCTATTTAAGCCCCAGGAACTACAACAGGCTTCAAAATAAAATATCCTATAATATTTTACATTCAAAAAAAACAAACAAAAACAAGCCTATTAGGAAAGTGGCTTAAAAAAAAGGGAAGCCTCTACAAGCTGAATTGAACTCTGATGTGATCTAAGTGATCAAACCTTGGAGAACAGCTGCTTGGGAACCCACCAAATCTTTGCGGAGCAGGTGTTAGCACAGAGTGAAATCAAGCTTTACAGCTTCAAATGAGATGTTGTACAGTGATGAAACAGAGATTACTTGGTAATAGTGCAAAAGTTTTTTAATCTGTCAGCACTTCAACAAGTAGAAAACTCCTGCTACACAGCTCCCCAAATTCACCTCCAAAATCCTTATTATTCACATGGCAAGAACACAGGAAAGCTAATCCAAGAATGGCATTTGTGATATAATTCATCTACTTCAGAACAAATTTATCTGAAAAGATTCCATTTTAAATTCTTCTATTGTGTTACTGTTCAGAGATGAACACGTTGGAAAAAACCACAAAAGGCAACAGAAGTTATCACCATACAAGTGATGACAGCAGTCAGCTGTGGAGGCGAGTGGGGCTGTGACCCAGAAGGGAATGCTGGCTTCTTGAGGGGCGATGCCCTACTTCTCAACAAGGGGATATGTATGCAGGTATGTATTCTGAACATTTTGTGGAACTGTATATTTCTTTTGTGCATTTTGCTATACATACTACACTTCAAAAAGGTTTTTCAAAAGTCTTTCTTCCTTTCAGTTATACCCTAGGCAATAATCACAATGTAATTTACATTTTAATAGCACAAAAAATAGTCGAGATTTACTGTATAAACCCATGTGTAAGCACTCAAACTGTGCCCTTTCTTTCACGTTACAAAGCTTTCGTATTTAAGAAGCCAAATCTCGGTCTTATATATGCTCTGATTTACAAACGGATAGCAAGTAAGATGTTTGATACTGAAAAATTACTGGGGAAAATTATTACCATTTTGAAACAATTAGAATATAATTTCAACCAACATTTTGGGCATTTCAAATATGAAAACAATTTTTAAAATTATAAATCACCCAGGTGTCCATCAACCGATGAATGGATAAACAAACTGGTGTAGTCACACGATGAAATATTATGCAGCTGTAAGAAATGAAGTCGTAAAGCATATGACAACATGGATGAACCTGGAGGACATTATGTTTGAGCAAAGCAAGTCAGACAAAAGGACAAATACTATATGATGGCATTAGTATGAACCAAATACATTGTTTAACATACTGTATGATTAAAAGAAAAATTTATATGTATCCAGTACATTTAATTGAGAAATACATGTTTTTATTCAACTGCTTTCTTATTTTTTAATTATTGTTTATATTTTCAATTATTAAATGTACAAAATGTTTAAAAAATTATAAATCAATGTAATTGGCTGAAATACAATTATCAGATTAGCAAAAAGCAAGTATCAGCCTGTGCAACAAAAAAGAACCAATCCATCATTTTCATAGCATGGAAAAAGAAAACACTGTTTTCTCCTCACCTTTTAAAGACTACTGGCTATAAGTAAGCAAATGGCTATTTATAATTTTAAAAGGCAGAAAAGTACCAAAAGAAACTCACAACATAAACTATGCAGAGGAAATCACTGTTATCAACTGAGATTTTGAGAAGATACAGGCGGAACCCTGGTGCCAGGCAAAAAGAAAGGCAGGGAGAGAAAGGTAAGCAGAGAAAAGTGGGAGGAGAGAGGCAGAGAAAGAGAAAGAATAGAACCTGGAAATCAATAGAAGTATTTCTGGGGTCTAAGATATCTGAGGGAGCTAGTCTCAGCACATTAATGCAATGCCAGCTAAGTCCCACCCCAAAGACAGCAAGAGAACTCATGCAAGCATTCAAAGAAAAGGGGGACATACGGTTTCTTAGCTCTGTCGTGAGGATGTGTTTTGCAGCAATCAGAAGCTCCTTCCTGAGGTGTGCAGTCTCTGCTGGACAATTTGAAAGTAACTGTAACATTCCTTTTACCATCTGCTGAGAGTACTTAGTTACAAGCTCCTATAAAAATAAGGATTAAAACAACACAGTTAACACTAATAGGTAAGTGTTAAGAAAAATCCAAATTTTGTAAGATTTTTAAAAAGTCAACTAAGTACGGCTCAAAGGACCTTCATGAAATAACAGACCCACTAAAAAAGTAATATCCAAAAATGTTCGGGGGTGGGGGTGGGGGGTGTGAATACATCCCCATACTAGAAGAATGTGTACCAACATCAACAGCAATACCTTTTACGTAGTAGGATTATGGATGCTTTCTTTGTACTTCTCATTTCCTCAACATTCAATAGTAAATATATATTATTATTTCGCTATTTGGGGTGGAGAGAGAGAAGGGAAGTAAATACTGAAATACTTTTATGAGGTAAATACTCTTTACTTACTCGGTCCACTAATGTTAAGGAGGTGAGTGACATCAGAGTAACCTACTATCAAGTCAGAACACGCTCGATTCAAACTTCCTTTTGAGGTGTCTTAAGGCAAGGCACCAAGATAACTCAAGCTGACTGAACTATCAAGGGATAACTATTTCAGTCTTTTTTTAAAAGAAACGTTCTATTTTCTTAGTGTAAATTAGTGTATTATCTAGTTCAACAATTTAAAAAGCAGGGGGAAAAAGATTATAAATGCTTTCAAAAGTAGTTTTTATTTTCTAAACCATTTGGAATAAATCTTATTTTCATTTTTATTTTCCAAATAAAATCTTTAAACTTAAGAAAAAATAAATCATACCTTTTACAATTCCATTGCAAAAGAACAGATCAGGACTAAATGTATTCAACACCCTAGAATAATTATGACTATTTACATAAGAATTTTATTCAAAAACACTATGTGATGGGAAATAAGGTATCATTTTCTTTCAAGTTCTTATAATTTAAATAAGGAAATAGCATAACTACAAGCAATCTAAAATCACCCTATAGGGAACGGAGGTGGCTCAAGTGATTAGGCACCTCCCTCCCACATGGGAGGCCCTGGGTTCGGTTCCTGGTGCCTCCTAAAAAAGATGAGCAGACAGCGAGCTCAAACAACAAAGGGGGGCAGGGGAATAGATAAAAATAAATGTTTGAAAATCAATTAATTAATCAATCAAATCAAATCACCCTACAGGCTTCTCAAAAAAGCATTCAAATTTCATCATAGTTTTATTTGATAATGTTATTTTAAGTGCCAATCTCTCCCACAATTTGCTAAAACACAACCTCCAACAACAGCAAAAGTCAATGGACCAAAACCTGTATGTTAATATTTACAATAGCTTTACTTAAAAT
Organism: Tolypeutes matacus; assembly: GCA_026826555.1. NCBI lineage: Eukaryota > Metazoa > Chordata > Mammalia > Cingulata > Chlamyphoridae > Tolypeutes > Tolypeutes matacus. Next base: position 1,300,760 of record JAKSZT010053786.1, read on the forward strand.
GGCCAAAAATGGGAAATATGAAAATACATAAAAAGAGAAAGAAGATTAGCGCTTGCCAGAGGTGGGGGAACAGGAAAATGCAAGTGACTGCTAATGGATACAGGGTTTCTTTTTGGGGTGATGCAAATGTTCTAGAATTAAATTATAGTAATGGTTGTACAACTCCGTGAATAAACTAAAAATCACAAATTATACCCTTTTAAAGGGTGAATTTTCCAGTAAGTAAAATATATCTCAATAACACTGCTTTAAAATTATTGGAAACATCCCAAATGTTCATCAACTGGTAAAAGGAAAAATAAACCATGGTACACCCATACAGTGGATACTACCCAGCAACATGAAGGCAAACTAGGGTACAAGAGCAAGGATGAAAACTCAGCATCGTGCTAAATGAAAGAAGCCAGACTCAGAAGGTTACCCTTGACTCCATATGATTCCATTTAGATGACATTTTAGATAAGGCAGAACTATATGGGACAGGAAACAGCTCATTGGTCAAGGCCAGGCATTAGAGGTAGGACGAGAATGACTACAATTGTATACAGGGGAACTTTCTGGGATGATGAAATGTTGTATATTTTGATGAGTTGGTGGTTACCTGACTATCCTCTTTTGTCAAGTCATAGAACTAAATACCTACAAAAAGTGAATTTCTCAATATATCGGACTTAAAACAAAAGTTGAGTTAAGGAATTTACCTGATAAATTCTGATGATATAAGCTAAAAATGACAATGTTTTGATCTGAGCAGCAATGAAGTCAGCATACAATTCCTTATTGTAAAGCTTATGTTGCCTGGATGAGAATTGAGAAAAATTCACAATGTTAGCTTTCACCTCTTAACCTAAAGTCTGTAACAACTACTAAGTGCAAAAGTCTGCTTGATTTCTACATAGACCAGAATGACACAGCAGCAACAGGAAATGCTTCTATACTTCTGTGCAGTACTAAATAACACAAAGGCCTTGAGAGCCAAAAACAAACAGTTCTCCGCATCATTCCGTACCAGCTACAATGTGAATCCCCAAAAAGCCAAGGCCAAACTCCTACCCTCACCCAGCAAATGGTCTTCATGTGACTATCCACTCAGTGCAAGGCCCCTGCTGGGTGTCATGGGACTTGTTAAGAGATGATTCCTCCTCAGACCCTACCCTCGTGACTTATAGCCCATTAGGTTGCAAGAGTAAGTGATAAATGTCTGAAGAGGATCCTATCAAGTTTGAGAAAAGGCTTCCCTGAGAGGCTTGAAAGGATGCACGGTTTGCCTATTCAGAGATTTGGGTTATAGGAAAGGAGGAATGAATGGGGTAAAAAATATTCTAGCACTCAAGTTGAAAGGAAGAGTGAGAACAAAGGCTTAAAGCTCACTAAGTCTTATGCATCCTATGGCTATAAGTGAGTATAACGATGCCTAATGCCATTTCTAAATTTATAAGATACCCAAAATCGAGACATGATCTCATCTTTTCAAAATAAGGAAACTATAATAACTATAACTATCATCCTTTAAAAGCAAATTCAAAAAGTCAAAAAAGCATATAATTTTACCAAAATATTTTTACTCATAATTTTCATGTTTTAAGAAGAATGACAGCGACTATTTTAACTTGGAATTAAAGTAGTGTGACAGTCTATTTCAATGCCCTAAAAATCTCACCTGGCTTGTGCAGATACCTGAATTGCAATGGTATTCATGATCAAGGGCACAAATTCAGCAACAACATTGTGGATATTCAGCTTGTAGAGCTAAAAGCAAACATAACAGATTTTCATGCTTTTACATTCTGCTATAAGCAAAATAATCTGGCATACCAAAGAAGCTATAGGATTCATTAGATTAGTTAGCATATGTGTATCACAGACAACTACTTGAAATAGAAAACTGGATGTGAATTTCATAACATAAAAGTTGAAAAACCCAAGAAACTAAAAAGCAATACACATACCTGATACATTAAAACAACAATAATGGGCAACTCTGCCAACACTTTCAGAGAAAGAGATCCTCTAGGAATGATAGAATGCTGTAAGATAGAAGTAGGTCAGACGTTGGTTATCACTGTGACATTTCAAATAGCCCAAACAGTATCCCACTACTAAAAGCATCACCCTACGGGAATAAAGAGAAAATATTGACATATGTATATTTATCTGTAGTGAAAAATCCAAACTATTTTGAAAACAAAGCACACAGAACTAAAATTTAATATAAAGGTTTTTTTATTTTCCAATATAATCCCTTGTGGAAAACTTCAGGAAAATGTATCAAAACTTAGTGATTCAAATCACCTGAGAAATTTTATAAACTAGCAACAAAAAGTACAAATTTACACAGCACCTTTATTCAAAAGCTTTATTTAAAATTCAGTTTCTCATTCATCCTAGCACTCTGCAAACTGAAACATCTGCAACACTCTTTCAGTAAAACAAGATGATAAAATATTTTTAATTCAACAATCATAAAAATATAGTAATAATAAATGCTCAAATATGTTTTCACATAACAGACACTGCTATGCAAACATTATTGTCACAAAAATCCATGAGACAGGCTTTTCAGATATGGAGAAAAAATAAGGTCAGAACTAAGGTTCAGAGAATTCAAGTGGTGGGGCTGGGACGCCATCCCAGAGCTCTGTCCCAAAGCCCACACTCTCACGCACTCACTACAAGTTTACATACAGTTTAAAGGGACTTCATTAATGACTCAAAGCTAAGAACAGAACAAATGCCACACAGCCTGGTCTGCTGCTCTTTCTAGTAAGTTATTCTAAATCCTACTACAATTTCATCTTTATACCCTTACTCCAATAGCTACCAACAGTTCACTTTCCTTTTTTTTTTTTTTTTTTAGGAGATACAGGGGATCGAATCCTAGACCTCGTACGTGGAAAGCAAGCACCCAACCACTTGAGCCATATCCCCTCCCCTCAACAGTTCACTTTCACCACTTCCAGGCTGTGTTTTTCTCTCTCAGGCACACATATATTTGTTTATCTATCTTCAAGTCCCTCATGTGTTTAAACATAATAAGCAGTCTTAAAAAATAAAAAATCAATATCTCATTTATCCCTCTATCAAGAACAGGAGACACGGATAAAAGCAAAGCAAACAACTGAAAAACACTCACTGTCCTTGTCTCACTGTCCTCCCGCTCAGGATTGACTTTCACAGCAACTGTAGTTATCATCCCAACCACTTCTGGGGGAGGAACTGTGTTCTCAGGGATCACCTGAGGGTTCTCAAAGTACCGGTTCTACACGAAAGGAAGAGACATTGTTTTTCCTAAAGTCAAACACAACATTCCTTAATTGAATATACCTGAAACTTGGTAGAATAAAAATTATTAAAATAGGTATGACTGCTAGAAGAAATGAAAATGGTCTGCATGTTTATGTTGCACCAATCCCACAGTACTTGAGGCTCAATCATTCATTCCCACCCCTATAAACTAAACCCTGTAGCCTGCAGCTGCCTAAACCAGCACCCACTAAATGTTGATTCTTTATTTAGGACCATAAATGTAACAAGTTAGAGACAATATTCTCCACCTCCAACAAGAGAAAACAAAATCTTACCCCAAGTATTTTCTACTCTTTTTCTCTGGCTAATATAAGATGAAAAACCCATATTATGTTACATTAATTTTATACATTCACAGATTAAATACTCAAAACACCCAAAAGTCAATTTTACTGTATATTAATTTTTTTTTTTTTTAACTTAGAAAAATCTTTAAAATAAAAACTCTGGCACAGATTTATGCACAAGGATTTTTTAATGAAACATTATCTGTGATAGTTAAATTTTTTAAATTAGAAAACCAGGAACGGGTGTTCAAAGTACATGCATGTGATGGAAAATTCTGGGGCCATTAAGAATTATGAATGCCAGAAAAAGAGTCATTGGAAGAACATATTCCAAACTGGCAGCAACAAGTATTTCTCATAAATGAGAACAAGGAAGGGGAGGAGACATTCCTCTTCGGCTCCATACACGTTTATACTGCTAGCATTGTCTGCAAGGTTTTTAACAATGTAGAAAAAACATGATACAGAAAAATACTGAAAACACACAATATTTCTCCAAAAAGGCTTCAAAAGATTCTGAGCTCAAAGCAAAGTGAAAAACAAAACAAAATCTCCATATCAATGGTTACATACAAGTGAGAGAATCATGACTTTTTTTTTTCAAAATTTCTACAATAGATTGGTTTTATATAAAAAAATGAAGTGTTTCAGCCAAATAAAATCAAAAGAACTCTTCTTTGAAGTGGCTGATTTATCAACCTAGGATTCTGAACATCACTAAACATTTCCCATTCCAAAATTAGCATCCCATAATTATTTCTTCAACCCAGCTGTTCCAAATTCCTTTTTTTTTTTTAAAGATTTTATTTATTTATTCATTTATCCCCCCCCTTACTGCTTGTGCTCGCTGGGTCAGCTAACCACACCGTGCGGGCGGGCTTGCCTTCACCAGGAGGCCCCGGGAACCGAACCCGGGGCCTCCCATATGGTAAACGGGAGCCCTACTGATTGAGCCACAGCCGCTTCCCCCAAATTCCCTTTAGAATGAGGAATAAACAAATATAACTAAAAAATTCAAACTATATTAAAAACATACCACTACTTTTGGAAGTTCCTTGTAAATCTGTTTCACAAAATCCAAAAAATGATGAATCTAAAAATAGACACTTATTATTATAGGAAGATATTTATAAACAGAAAACATTTACAATAAATATAAAAGAAATTAATAGTCTTAATATATAAGAACACGCAAAACAGTCAAGAAAAATGTCAGACTCAAAATACAAATGTTGAATATACACCAACTGACGAAATACAAATGATAAATAGAATACAACTTTCTAATTCAGGAAGAGCAAAGGAATGGAAATTAATATAAATACCACTTTTTGGCTTTCAAAAAATACTACATATCCTGTAAGTTTTAAATTTTTCAAAATAAAAAGTTAAAAATAATAATATACAATGCTGGAGAACGTGCAATAAGAGAGAAACTCTCATATCCTGCTGAAGGAATCATAAACTGCTGCCACCTTTCTGGAAATCAATTTAGTGGTATGTATCAGGTGCATTAAAACATTAATACTTTTGACTCAGTAATTCCATTTCTACAAGTGTAGTCTATAAAACAATGTGATCTGTAAACAAAGATATTCAGTAATAATTCTAAAATGAAACTTATTCCAAATACCTTAATTATCTAAAAATAAGGACACTCATAAGAAAAAAAAAATATTATGCATCCACTAAAACATAACTTTATAAAGAATTTTTTTTGTGATTGTGAAAATGCTTACATATAATTCGAAGGGAAACAATCAGGATACAAAATATTATATACAGCATTATTATAATTATGTAGAAAATATATAAATAGATGTATTGATATATATGAGAAAAAAAAAAAGAAAATCACCAAGACATTAAATATTGTTTAAGACAAATTTTACTTCATCTTTATACTTTTATTTAATTTCCAAGTAATCTACAATAGGCATTTACTAAGGTTATCATGAGAGAAAATATTATCTTAATTATGGCTAACTTTGTGTGCTTACCACTTACTATGTAAGGTGTCCATATGCTAATAACTTTAGGTTTAATTCTTCAAGTAACCTTTTGAAGGCATAAAATAATGTCCCCATTTTATGGATAAGGCTTCAAGTTTAGGAGCTTACCTAATGTCATATAACTATTGAATTGCAGAGCTGAGATTCAAACCCAGCTCCAATTCCAGAACCCACATCTTAATCCTTATATAAAATAAAATGATCAGTGCCTCCTGGCACAGCAGAAATAAATACCATCACACCCCAAAGAGAGCTGCCAGACTGGCTAGTTAACAAGTTTTCACTATCGAACAAACAGCAAACTACTGATACACACATTCAAAAAAAGTCACTGTTAAACCTAGAAAGAATTTTCTCCTACTTAGGCTATATTTTCTACACTTAAGAGCAGCACATGTATAGTCAACTCCAAAAGGGAGTAGAAATACATAAAGCAAAAGGAATTTGTAGACACACTTTATAAATGCTATCAGGAAAAACAACTTACTTCTTGTGTGATTGGTGGCCTGAACTGTTTGTGTAGCTCAATAATTATTCTTAGACAAATAAGAACATTTTCTTCATTCTCCGTCTTAAAAAAATAAAAACAAATTAACATTTAAAAGAACTATACTCTTAAGAACTTTAATTTTAATTTAAAAATCAAAGACTATTTTCTGAGCATTTTCTGCATAAACTCTCTCCATCAACCAACTTATATGTGACTTGTTGAAATTTATACACACAGAAGGCACTGTCCCAGTCAGGAAGTGCTCGTGGCCTCCGGTGCACCATCTGGATGGCACCCCGCCAGCGAGCTCTATAGAATACTCTGACAGGTGAGCAAAGTGGAATTTATGGGATGTCACACCATGAACTAAGGTCTTCAGGGCCAACTGACACTTGCCTTTGCTCAAAAATACTGCCAGAAGAACCGAAGAGAACAAACATTTACAGAGCACCCACTATGTACTGGACACTGTGCTAAGCAGTTTCTAAAGACTCATGAGTGGGTGGTGTGCTCCAATTTTACCCACGAGGAAGGTAAGCTTCCAAGAAGTTAAGCAACGTGGCTAACATGATACCACTAATAAATGGCAGAGCCAGGATCTAAATCCAACTCTACCCAACTCCACAGCACATCTTTCCATGGGAGCCCAGAAATACAAAAGAATTCTGTAACATAATGAGACAAGGAACAGCAAGGAAGCAATTTCAGAGTTCCCCTTAGCAGATGCCAAATGGATTTGCCCCAAGAATTTGAGAAACTATTAGTAACTACTCTGTGTAAAGCACTGTGCTTGGTCCACACAAAAGTACAAAGCTTGATGCAAGAAAACCATTGCCTGACTCATCTTCAAAGATAACCAATACATTTAGTAAGTTCCCCAGGGACGCAAAATAACAATCTGCAATTCAGTAATCTTTCTTAACAATTTGGTCAAGTGAGAGACTTAAGAAAAATGAGGGAAAAGAATTTTTACTCATGTGAATGAGAACATAATGAAATTAGTTGTATAATAGTGAATTTTATGAGAAAAACATTGAAAGTTTTGACTATGGCTAAACAACAATTAATTCTCAAAGGTTACCTCTAAAAAGCGAAACATCACAGACAAAACATTTTTTGTATGAGGACGGAGATGTTCATTTGTGGGTATTCTATGAATTATTTCAAGTACTAGCTTCCGCAGTTGCTGGCAAGGAAAAATAAAAAATGTAAAGACAAAATATTTCCAAGAGTTCCAAATTAATTCTTTCCCAATCTACAAGTGTCACATGGCTACCTACAACCAGCAATGGTGGCCACCACATTGCAAGATGGATCCTATTTTAAAACACAGTGCTGTAGGTTATTTGATCATAATCCAGAGCACGTAGCTACAAATCATTACTTCGAATATTTCCACATTTGCATACCAAATCAACTAAGTCAATTTTTCCTCTTTCACAACTTATCGTTATTTCTAACAGATGGACACTAGGGTATGAATATGGGGCAAATTTAAGATGAAAGAACAGAGCACAAACTGAACTAAGTTTGGGGTCTCCCTTCATTATCTCATTTTCTCATAATGCTCTCCCCAATTACCTTGAGCCCAAGGACTAATTACATCATAAACTGTACGAAGCTTTCATGATTCTGTATATGGAGCCAACTACTGAACACTGGGTCATGCACACAAGATCTTGAACTGGTACAATATAAAAATGCTTTATTTAGCAATAAACTTTTTCACTGGTATTATGTTATTGTTTTTTTTAAGTTATTTTTAAAATATTTGCTGAAGTATACAGAAAAAAGTGGTATGATGGGACTGCTTGAAAATAATCAAGGTGGGAGGAGGGGATAAGAAGAGAGTGGGGGTGCAGATAAAACAAACTGGCTGTGAGTTTTACAAATTAAAATTAATAAGATTCAAGTTAGGCGATGGGTATGGAAGAGAGTCATTAAACTATCCTTCCTTCTTTTACAGAAATTTGAATGTCATCATCAATCAGCAAATGTTAATAATTTGAATTATAAGAGATGATCTAGATAAAATAAAAGCAGAATATATAATGAAAGAGGTAATGGTCTTGGACAAAGTTATCCGTAAGTATCAAAACATTTCATTTTTAAGTGAAACCTTAAGTTTGAATTGTTTTAATTCACGAATGCATGCAACGCAAGCCTACAGCATAATATTTTCTAACTCTGGAACAGAATACCTGGGCTGGTTTCTCCTGAAGAAATTGGACTTCTCCATCTTGAAGAAATGTAAGAAATCGAGGGATTATATGTTCCAGGAATGTAGAATACTGAGGAGATGATGTTACATTCTATTTACGTAAAAAGAAAACTCCATTAAGTTATGTGTGTATTTTCATTTCAAATTCACATAGTATAACATCAAAGGAAAATAACACAGTTCAACAGATCAACAGTTATTTTTAATAATTCTAATTGCTTTAGCTTTAGTGATATGTAGTTTTAAATAAATTAGGATGATTATTGCTTCTGAAATCCAATTCAGGAGAGCCAAATTCTAAAATTTACTTTTCAAACTAGGAATACCAATGCTGTAGATAATGTTGAACTTAGAGCCTGTTCTAGGTGGGCCAGTAAATCTGAGAGCTCTGACAGGCCACTTAGCTTCAATCTTAGTTTTTTCATGTGGAAAGTGGAGAGCCTGAACAGACACTTTCTCTAACCTAAAAATCTAGGATTACAGCCTCTGTTATTTATCCCAGCACTGATTTTAAAAGAAGAATAAGAAATGAAACTAATATTCACCAGATGGTATAGTAAAATGGCTACTGGAGCAGTATTTGGATCCCACTTAGGAAGTGTAAACCTTGCACAGTTACTTAGCCTGTGTCTCAGCATCCCCATCTGTTAAATGGGAAAATATGATTTCCTACATACCTTATAGGACTTTTGTGAAAATTAAGTTAATATATGTCAAGCTCACAACACTGTATGGCAAATGCTCAATAAATTTTAGCTGTTACTATTTACAGAGCACCTATGTGCCGAGCACTGTGCTGAACACCTTTTATTCTCTCACTTAGTCTTCACCACAACCCAAAAATAAGTATTATCTCCATTTCACAGATAAAGAGGCTCAGAGAGGTTAAACAACTTGCCAACTGTCAGGGCTGATTACTCTTAGAGGTGGGATTCCAATCAAGTGTATCTTACACCCAAGCCCTCTTTTCTCTTTTAATGCCTTACTTATCCATTCAACAAGTATTAAGCTCCTGTTATGCGCTCAATGGGGATAAAGTGATTAAGAAAATAAATATAATTTCTACCCTCAAAGATAAGGGAGGGAGTAGTGTGGCGGGGAAGACAGCTATCAAAAAAGGACTAATGATGCGGGATCATAATGAGGGAAGAACTGGCAACTAAGGGAACATATAACAAAGGGTCATAATTTACTGGAGGGAGCTGATGACAAAGAGCATCTTCCTGAAGAAAGGATGTTCACACAAAAACCTGAAAGGCAAGTAGAAGCTACCCATGTGAAAAGGTGGGAAAGAAGAAGGTTCTGAGAAAAGCATATGCAAAGCACAAAATTAAAGAGAAAGCATGAGCTAGAAAAGGTATTAAAAAGAGTTCAGTACAGCAGGAATACAAGCTCAAGAGAAAGGAGTTGAACTTTTACTATCTACAAGTCTGAGAAGCCTGTAAGACAAAGCATCTGGGCAGCTGGATCTAAGTGTCTGGAGCTCCTGAGACAATCTGGACTGAAGAGAAAGATTTCGGGCTGTCCATTATATAAGGTCATCTTAGAACAGAGTCTATAAAGGAAGGGATAGAGAAATAGACAAAAACCAGAAAACAGTGGTGCCAGAGAGGCAAGGAAAGAAACTTCTTCAATTCTTGGTTTATGCATCTAAGCATCCGTCACCCAGGGCCAACTCAGGGCACAATGCTAGGGGATCCATTCAGAGACTACAATGTGGGTGGCGCCCTCAAGAGTTGGGCAACACCTGAATAGTCTCTTCCTGGTAAACTGTGAATTCTTTGGGGGTCAAGAACTGTATTTGTCATCTTTCATCCCCAATGCTTAAGATTTTTTAAGAACACCCACATTCAAGAATCCAAGGAAAAGAGGAATAAGGTTCAAGCTGGGGGGGGTTGGATGTGGTTCAAATGGTTGGGTGTCCATCTCCCATATGGAGGGACCTGGGTTCGATCCCCGGGACCTCCCAGTAAAAATAAAAAAAAGAAAAATATAGAAGGCACGTGGGCACGCCATCAGGTCCCACATGTGGGTGCCCCGCCAGGCCCCACGAGCAGATGAGCCCCCTAGGCCCCAGGCATGGGTATGCAACCAGGCACTGCGAGCCACGCAGCAAGATGATGATGTAACAGGAGAGTGACACAAGGGAGAGCCAAGACGAGACACGCCGAAAAACTAGGAACTAAGGTGACGCAGGTGGTAGGACGCCTCTCTCCCACATCAGAGGTTCCGAGGATCGAATCCCAGTGAAGACAAAAGGAGAAAGATGAGATGAGAGGGCAAGAAACAGACACAGAGAGATGCCCAGCGAGTGGACACAAAAACAGCAAAATCGGGGGGGGGGGAATGGATAAAAGTAATTAAATAACTAAATCCTTAAAAAAAAAATGTTTAGGGGAGTAAGATACAGACTAGAGTTAGTAGTAAGACTTCGACGATGCTCTTTCATAATTTGTTAACAAACGTTTCACAACAATGCAAAATATTTGTGGTGGGGTGATGTGTGGAAGCCCTGTATGACGTTATGCATGTTTGTTTTTTAGTTCACAATGCTTACTGAATACTTATTGTTTATGTATGTTCATGTATGAATAATATACTTCAAAAAATTGTTTGAAAAAAAAAAAAAAAAAAGATTCAAGTTGGGACAATAAACTAACTGCTAGATTATCAAGAAATCAAGCATATCTGCACATAAGCCCGTACCAACTATAGAGCTCTCAAATATGAGTTCCAAATTTCTTCAGTAAAAAAGATTCATTCAGCAAGTTATTCACTTATTCTGCCAATATTTCAACTCAACCCCTTTTTGATCCATATGAAGTTTTCAGCTGATTTCTAACTCAAAGTTTTCTTTATTTTCTGTCCTGAAAGATGGCCCACATGACAATTACTTAGCCCAGAATTTTATCCCTAAGTGGTAAGTGAATTGACTCTCTCAAACTCCTTTTAAAAATTTCACTCATTTCATTTAAATATTTTTCCTGGGGTGGCAGTGGTGATAATTTAGAATTACCTATGTATAGTTATTCTAATATTTAATTATTTGAAAGACTAGTTATCTGAATTTCATTTAAAGTAAACTAAATGTTTATATCATTCACATTCAAAAGTCACATTTCAAAAAGCCTCACATACACTGCTCTACTTTTCTTTCTGTTGATTTAATCGATGCAAATGAGACCAAGTGCCAGGGACTAACTTGCTAACTGCCAGATCATAAGCAGGAGAGTAAGGTCTCAGCACCTCAAACAGGGTCAGGAAACCTAATCCAGGGAACCCCAACCCACACTCAGCAGCATGGCTCGTGTGCTTGTTTCTTATGGGTTTGACTACAGACTGAGCCATGATTTCAGCCTTTCAAATAAACCTATTAGGACTATGGTTTTCTCGCATCCGTTTTTGCATTAAAATAAGAATGCAGGCCTATCTTATTCTACCTCCCCAGCCTTTTCTTTCTTTTTTTATTTTTTATTTTTTTTAACAGCTTGCTTTAGCAGCTTAAGCAGAAGAGTAAGCTCATTAGCTAGATTTCTAAATATCTTGGGATTTTCTTTTTCCAGCTCGGTTCAAGTCAACAAGTCCTTGAAAACTTAGTTTCGTAAAATGCCAAACTAAAATACTATATTTCTACAGCTATAAAATATCTGATTCAACTTCACTTGCATTTATTTATTTAATGCTTACTAATATCTATTTTTCTTATTCATATTAACTCCATGAGAAAGGTTTTATTATTCCCACATTAAAAATGAGAAATGTGATTTTCTCTTCTGCCTATGAAACTGGTATCAGACTAATCATAAAAACAGACAAATTATGAGATAACTCTTTTCAAGTGTTGGAAAAGAGGCAGTACAAGACTATGATCTCCAAAAGAAAGGAAATTTACAAGGTGAACCCAGTGATCACTGTGGCTCTCTCCCCAAGTACAATTTCCTGACTGATGCTCAGCAAGCTGGTGTCCAAATAGGGCACAGTGGTCCTGATGCGCTGAGGAGGAAAAGGTCAGAGATTGGGGCGGCTGAAGTAGCTGGAATCTACGGGGCAGAGCCCCAGAGAAGCAGGAACTACAGGTGGGAGATGGGAACGGTCCCCCATAAGGCTCCCATACAGAGGGTAAGACTGGGATTGAGAAATGATTGGAGATACAAAATAAAGACCTAGAACTATTAGAGGATGTTGGGGTTCCAGCCCAGTCAGAGTGCAAAAATATGATAACACCCCAGACACTCAACCGAGAAAGTTCTATGCTTTAAGATAAGGCCTGTTTAGACCCACCCCAACAAAGCCTGAAATCAACTTCTGATGAGCTCTATGGGAAGACAGAGTTTAGAAATTGAGAAAAATTAGGGGCAGATGTGGCTCAAATGGTTGGGCGTCCGTCTGCCATATGGAGGGAACTGGGTTCGATCCCCGGGACCTCCCGGTAAAAATAAATAAATAAATAAAAGCAAAGGGAGTTGTAAAGTGAATGAAACATTTAAAAAAAAAAAAAAAAGAAATTGAGAAAAATCAACCCTCTAAAAGAGGAAGATAATCACATAATGCCCAGTATACTTAAAAAAAAAAAGTATGGACATGCAAAAAAAAACAAGAAAATGTGACCCAAGTCAATAGAAATTGATCCTCCGATAGCCCAAATGTTGGATTTAGCAAACTTTAAAGCAGCCATTATAAATATGCTCAAAGAATAAGATGGAAATATGCTCTTAATGAATGACCAATCTCTGCAGAGAAGCATAATCTGTAAAAAAGAACTAAATGGAACTGAAGGTACAATAACAGAAATTTTAAAAATTAGATGGGCTTAACAGGAGAAAAAATAGTGGTGAACCTGAAGACAGATAAATACAAATAGAAAGAGGTTAAAGAAAAATGAACAGAGCCTGAGGGACCTGTGGGATAATATAAAGTTGAAGAATTCAAGGCTCAGAAAAGATTAACTATTTGACTAAAGTCGCATGAGTTATACATAATAGAGTCAGAACTAAGGTCCAGGTCTCAATCCACAATAACATACCATCCATTATCTAATAGCAAGTTCACAACGTAAGTTTGAGTACATCTTCATAGTATACACCTAAAAAAGCTATTAGATTTTACCAGAGAAACATTAACACACAAAACCAAAACAAAACCAACACTCCTCCACCTCATTATCACTATGTGTGAAGACATTTTTTGAGCTACTAGTAAAAAAAACTGACAGAGCAGCAAAAGCATAAAAATGTGAATATTTATCACAAAAAGTGTAAAATATAAAGCCCATACCTCAAAATTTTCACTAACTTCTTGCATCATCTTTAACTTTGTTTCATCAGCTGTAAATGGCAAAACAAATCATTGGCTAATTGAAATTATGTTAAGGATGTTCCTAAAATTACACGAGTTTAATAACTTAAGAGAAGCAATCAGATCTTATCAGTTTGACTGTCATGGCCCAACAGAAGGCACATTAACTAGTTCCCTACCCTCAGTCACACACATTTGTATACCCAGACAAACTTGTGCATGCACAGACAAGCATACATATATACACAAACACACACACACACGCACGTGCCTCTTTGGGGCTCCAGTCAGTAAAGTTCATCGCTTTGCTTCTCCACAAAGTTTGGAAAAAGTGTAAATTAGGAAATAAATTAATGTTATTTTTTATCTCAATGTGCACATCATTTGAACTGAGATGCATAAGTCACATGAATGCATTTCCTTAGTGATGAAAAGGATCAACTCACGTGTATTTACATCCGTTAGAGCTGCCACAAATTGAAGATATTTTTTCATCAGCGTGGTTTGGTCAACCACCGTGGCCCCTTGTGTTGCAACGAAAGCCATTTTTCTTTTGAGCTAGTTTGTTTCTTAAGAGAATGGTATCAGTTTCATGAGTTCACCCAGCCTATGAAAAGAAGCATATGGTTAGCCAACTTATCAAGGACATAGTGTCCCAATCTCCATGAAAATCTGATCTAAATGCCTGTGTTCATCTAAATTCTTTTTGTGTTAATCAAGAATCAAAAACTATTCCTGCTGGGGGACGGATGTGGCTCAAATGGTTGGGCATCCATCTCCCATATGGAGGGACCCAGGTTCGATCCCCGGGACCTCCCGGTTAAAAAAAAAAAACAAAAAAAAAAAAACAACTATTCCTGCTGCCGTTTTTGAAAATAATACATATCTAAATCCATTTTGCCTATTAATTTCTAAACATGATTTTTAAACACATTTGCTTGTTTTTTTCTACACTATTTTTTTTTTTTTCACTCTAAGCCAGGGGTTGGCAACTTTTTTTTTTGTAAATATTTTAGGCTTTGCAGCCATGAGGTCTCTGTTGCAACAACTCAGCTCTGCTGTTATAGCCAGAAAGCAGCCAGACAACAAGGAATGAGCAAAAGTGTGTTCCAGTAAGACTTTATGTATGCTTAAATTTGAATTTCATGATTTTCATGTATCCCGAAATATCCTTCTTCTGATTTCTTTCCCAACCATTTAAAAGTGTAAAAACCATTCTTAGTTCAAGGACAGCATAAAAACAGAGTAGTACAAAAATAGAGAGCAGGCTGGATTTGGTCTGCTGACCAGTTTGGTTCCCAAACTTCAGTGTGCATTAAAACCACCAGGTGCCAAAGGTGGACTCCCAAGCACCACCCAGAAAGGCTGCGTGTGGTCCGGTGAAGGGTCCAAGAAGCTGTAAATTTTGTTTGCAGTTATCCCATAACAGGCACTCAAAAAACAAAAACAAACCAAAACCTCCTTGAATGAAAAAGCTCCCCAATGAGTTAACAACAGGCTGTTGATGACCCCACTTTGAGAAATGCTCCTCTAAGAGGATGACATAGCTCGATGAGTGAGACTTGGTTTCTATTTTAAGAGCCGTCACAAAAGTGTCTAGAGAACCTAGTGAAACTGCTCTTTTATCCATCCTCCTTGCATATATAACAGCCTGATTTTACTCTGCATTAAGAGGCAGTTCGTTGCATAGCTTAGATTTCATCTTTCTGTTCAACAAACCAATAACACCACTGCAGAAGGATGCTCTCCCTTGCAGTTCACACCTTCGTCCCAGATGATGGGGACACCCTGACTCCAAAGAATCCCTTCTGGTCACTCTCTGAGACACCAAAAGCACTTCTCAGATAGCAAGGACACCAGCAGCCTATCTCAGGGCAAGAACAGTCACAAACGAAGCCAAGACCAGGGATTCTGTGAGCCCTGCTGAGTGACCTGGAAATTGCTTGCATCTTTCAGGTCACAATCTCTCCTCCAAACACCTAAGACCCCGCATCGGCATCTCCACACCGAGGGACCCGAAACTCAAGAGTCATGGCCTCCCCCAGCCTAAGAAGCCCCCTAGTCCTGCCCTGGCCTGCCCAAACTTGTTAAAGGCTCGGATTCCCTTGTACAAGTTCTCGCCAGCCCGCAAGGCTCCAAATAGTCAACTCTCCCGTTTCCCGGGGCCCCGAGAGGCGAGGCCTCGCCGGTCTCTTGGAAAGCAGCTGAGGCCCGGGGGTCCGAGGGCCCCGGGCCTGGGTTCTGCGGACCCCCGCGCCGGGCCCCGGTGGGAAGCCGGGCAAACGGCCCCTTGGCCGCCCACTCCCCGCAGGCCCCAAGGCCCGCCCCGCCGAGCCTGAGGCGGCGCCACCTGGCCAGAGGGGGCGCTGTCGTCGCCGCTACCTTCGCTCTCCGCGCCGGACTAGGCGAGTGAACTGCCTGCGTGGAGGCCGGGGGACGCCAAGCCCGCCGGGGGGTGTCTCCTGGAGGAAGAGGCCTCAGTCCCTCGTCCGCTCTCTCCGGCCCCAAACGGCCCTCCCGTTCCCTCCTTTTGTCACCGTCCCCCGGCACTCAGCGACCGCCTCCCAGGCCGTGCTACGGCGAGCGCCGAGGGCCAGTTCCCGCGCCCGCTAGCCCTCTGCCTCCTGCTTCTCCCCACCTGGGCCCGGCAGCGAGCGGAGGTGTAAAGGCTGCCGCAGGGCCCCGCCGCCGGCTCCGGGCTCCGGCCGGACGCCAAAGGAGCCCGGGGCGCTCGGAGCTTCCTTCCCTCCCTTCCCGGGAGCCGCCGTGCCGCAGAGGCCTCCCCTCGCCCTGGCCGCCGCGCGCGCTTCCCGGGGCCGTTCCGCAGCCCCCGCTGCGGTCGCCCGTCCTTACCTCGACCTCGGCCGCCGGCCCCCTGCAGCCCCGGACCGCGACCCCGAGCTCAGCCGGCCCCGCCGCCGCAGCCTCGGCCCCGCCGCGCGCAGGCCCGCCCCCGCTTAAAGCAGCAGCGCCCGCGGACCGGGAACTAGGCCCCGGCGCTCCCGCCCCCAAGTGGGTGCGGCCTGGGCGGGCGACTGCAGTGAGGAGGGGCGTCTGCGGCTCCCGCGGGCCCACCCGGCGCTTTAAACCCGCGCTTTAAAGCCCTGTCTGTGGGGGCGGGGCCGCCGACCAAGAGGCCCCTCCAGGCAGGGGCCGAGTTTCTCTGGACCCCTCCTGTCCCTAAACGTCCAGGGGAGGAGGGAGGCTCGGGGGGCTGCTGCTGGACGGCGGGCACCCGAGGGGCTTCCTGTGCAGGCGGCGGTCGGGCCCGGGGGCGAGGGGTAAACGTGGCAGGCAGGGCGGGGTTTTCTCCCGGGATCCCTTCCTGGGACCCTGGGGTCCTTCTTCCACCGCTAAAGAGGAGGGTCCTCGGGAGGGCGAAGGCTGGAGACAGACTAGCCGAGGAACGCCCTGGAGTTCTGCCGACTCGGCGGCACAAACGCCTGATTGTCGTGCAGCAGCCTCATCCCGGGGCAGGACCCCTTTCTACCTACCCGGAGCTCGGATGCCGAGGCCTCCCGCTGCTGCTCCACCCTGGGGCAAAACCGGGTGGAGCCGAGGCTTCCGGCAGGGCCAAAGTAAAGTAGAGGCCGAGGAAGCGGAGGAGAGCAGAATGCTCTGAGGTCCAGGTGAGGGAACTCAAAACAAAACTAAAACTTACTGTATGTTCCTGCCGTGAGCCAGAGGATTGGGGATCAGGGCGTAGACATACTGTCCCTGCCTCTTCTACAGACTCTTCTATGTGAGTGGTTCCTGGTAACAGATGGTTACCATGTCAGAGGGACAGAGCCTAAAAGTGATCACCCGAATTGCACCACCTCCAGGACCTCCTGCCCCTTCCCGACTCTATCCTCCAACCCCTATCATCACACCCACCAAAATCTTTGTGTTCCCAGGCAGGAGAGTTCACCCTTCCCAATAAACAGAGTTTGCAATCCCTGCAGAGTTCCTATTTTGCAGTTGCCCTATTTTGGAACATGCTCCTGTATTATTCAATGTTGCCGCTCAAGATTGAGCCACAGCCCAAGTGGTGGGATTGTTCATTTTATGTTTAGCACCAATTATTTCTGCCCTAAGAAAAATAAAATGCATCAGAACACCCCTTCCACCCCACCCATGGAAGAAGTTGCCTGTTTACAAGCAAAATCTTCTATGTTTCATGCCCCTCCTAAAAGCCAGAAGTCCAAAGTTGGGAATTTTTCATCTGAGGACTGAAATCAGTGTACTGTTTAATATTGTTTTGAAGGTAGAGGGAAAAAAAACTGCAACTGACAAAACTTTAAGTTGTGGCTTAATTGCACATATCAAGACCCTCAATTAAGGTCTCAGAGCAACCAGGTGCCTCAGACCTTGGTGAAACCCCCACACTTCCCCATGGCCTGAGCGTCTATCCAAGTCCTTATCGCTAATGGCTAATGATATCGAGCATCTCTTCATATACTTACTGGCCATTTGAATGTCATCTTTTGAGAAATATCTATTCCAATCTTTGGCTCATTTTTAAATTGGGTTGTCTTTTTGTTGTTGAATTGTCACTGTTATGTATTCTAGACATTAATTCCTTATCAGATATATGGTTTCCATATATTTTCTCTCATTCTATAGGTTGTCTTTTCACTTTCTAATGCCCTTTGATGCCCATAAGTTTTTAATTTTGATGAAGTCCCATTTATGTTTTTTTGTTGTTCTTGTTGCTTGTGTTTTTGGTGTAAAAGTCTAAAAATCTATTGCCTGATACAAGGTCCTGAAGATATTTCCCTATGTTTTCCTGTAAGAGTTTTATAGTATTAGCTCTTATATTTCGTTCTTTGATCCATTTGGAATTAATTTTTGTATATGGTGAGAAGTAGGGGTCCATGTTCATTCTTTTGCATGTGGATTTCCAGCTGTCCCAGCACCATTTGTTGAAGAGACTATTCTTTCCCCCATTGAATGGATTTGGAACCCTTGTCAAAAATCAATTGGCACTAATGTACCACACTAATGAAAGATGTTGTTAATATGGGAAAGTGTGGGAGGGTGTGGGGGTAGGGTATATGGGAATCCCCTATATTTTTGATGTAACATTTATGTAATCTAAAGCTTCTTTAAATATTAAAAAAAAAAAAAAGTTAAGTAAAACTGCTTCTAGTTTAGATTGCATTAAAACTACATTATTTGGCTTTTTAAATAACCAAAATAAAATATTTGTAAAAAAAAAAAAATCAAGTGGCCATCAGATGATCTCAGATGTAAAGAGAGAGGCAAGATCATATGGTAGATTGAATTATGCCCTCCCTCCCTGTATTAGTCAGCCAAAGGGATGCTAATGTGAAATACCAAAAAAGGGTTCGTCTTTATAAAGGGTATTTATTTGGGGTAGAAGTCCACAGATACCAGGCCATAAAGCGTTAAGTTTCCTCTCTCACCACAGTCCATTGCCACTGTGTTAGAGCAAGACAGCTGCCAGCGTTTGCCAGGGTTCAGGCTTCTGGGGTTCCTCTCTTCCTGGGGCTGTGTTTCTCTCCGGGCTTAGCTCCTGTTTCCTCCACAAGGTCAGCTGTAGACGATCAGGCAAACAGTTTGCTTCTCTTCTCCTGGGACCTTCTTTCCAACATCAAAACTGCTTCTCAAAAGACTGCTTCTACTCTGGTCTTTGCCTTGCCTTTTATATTCGATTCCCCACCCATCAAGGGGTGGGGCTCAACGCCCTACTGACATGGCCCAGTCAATGCCCTAATCATAACTTAATCATGCCCAGATTAACAGATCAGTTTACAAGCATGATCCAATTATATTTTTGGAATTCATAATTACATCAAACTGCCCAACTGCAACACTCCCCAAGACATCTTCAAGTCCTAACCATTGGTCCTGTGGTTGTGAACTCATTTGTAAATAGGATCTTTGAAGATCTGATTAAATTGTGGCCAAACTGAATCACAATGGGCCTTAATTCAATCTGGCTATGTGACAGAGGAGAGATTGATTGCTAGCAAGCCACCACCAGAATTCTACAGACTTCAGAGAAAGCCTGGCCTGCCAATAATTTGGTTTTGGACTTACAGACTTCAAACTGTGAACCAATAAATACCTGTTGTTTAAGCAAAAAAAAAAAAAAAAAAAATCAACTGGCCATAAATGCATGAATTTAACTCTGGACTTTGGATTCTATTCCATTAGTCTATTATTATGTCAGCACCACACTGTTTTAATTGCTGTAGCTTTGTAGTAAGCTTTGAAATCAGAAAGTGTGAGTCCTCCAACTTTGTTCTTTTTCAAGATGGTTTTGGCTATTCAGGGCCACTTGTAATTCCTTATGAATTTGAGGTTCAGATTTTCCATTCTGCAAAAAAAAAAAAAAAAAAAAAGGCTGCTGGTATTTTGAGAAGGATTGCATTGAATTTATAGGTCACTTTAGGCTGAATTGACATCTTAATATTAAATCTTTCAACCCCTGAACATGGGATTCTTTGCATTTATGTATGTCTTCTTTAGTTTCTTTCAGGAGTTTTATAGTTTTCAGTTTATGAGTCTTTCATCCTCTTTGGTTAAATTTATTCCTAGGTATTTTATTCTTTTAGATGCTATTGTAACTATTTTGATTTTCACTTGTTTTCTTGTCTGCCTCCTGAACTAGAAGGGATAGTGTCAACTTTATCCCATCAGGTAAATAAAATCATGTCCCTTCTCTGCTTAAAAGACCACTGGGGGAAGCAGTTGTGGCTCAAGAGGTTGGGCGTCCGTCTACCATATGGTGGGACCAGGGTTTGATCCCCAGAACCTCCCGATCAAATATAAATAAATAAATAAATAAATAAATAAATAAATAAATAAACAAATAAATAAAAGGCGAGCAGGCGAGCTGGGCCCATGTGCGGCGAGCCATAGGCCTGCGCGCAGGGTGATCTGATGACACAACAAAAGAGAGATGCATGGGAGAGCCAAGGTGAGCGAGATGCACCAGAAACCAGGAACTGAGGTGGCGCAAGTGTGACTCTCCCACATTGGAGGTCCCTGGGATTGAATTCCAGTGAATTCTGGAGGAGAAAAATGAGAAGAGAAGGCAAGAAACAGACACAGAGGATCACCCAGGGAATGGACACAGACAGCAAGCGGGGGGCCGAGGGGGGTTCCTCATAGAACTGTAAGAAAAAAATAAAGTCGATAATTAAAAAAAAAAAAGAAAAAGACCACTGGATTGTAGACTTGAAGATGGTTAAAATGGGAAATGTTATGTTGTATATATGTTACCATAATAAAAATTTTCAAAGTATTCTAAAAGCCTAGAAAAATATATACCAAAACAAAACCCCTCTAAGCCTTTTCAGCTCCTCACCCTGCTTATCTCCCAGCCCACCCCTCATTGATCATGTTCCAGGCCCAGTGACCCACCAGGCTTGTTCCTGCTTTAGGCTTTTGCTGCTAAGGCACAAAAATGGCTCCTTGTCATCCTTGCTCAGCTCAAATGTCACCTGCTCAAAGAGGCCAGCCCAAAGGAAGGCTCTTCCCCATAATGCAGCTTCTCCCGCACCACCCTGCAATCTGAAACGATCTCCTTTATTTACTCATTTATGATGTTTCCCCTCTTTTCTGCCTTTAAACTTCCTTTCCTGTCTTTGTTGACCATTGTGTTCCCAGTGCCCCTTGGACGTTATTTAATGTTTAATAATGAACAGATCAATCTGTACCTTGTCTGGGATAATACTGTGTGAACTGAAAAGGAGAGTGCAGGGAGCCCCCAAAGGGCTACTCCAGTGGGCACAAGCCATCTGCACAGGGGTTCTCTGCCGCGGGATGGACAGGGCAGTAGTTCCCAGTGTCGCCTTTTGAAAGCCACCAGAAGGCCGTTGGCCCTCCGCTGCCCGCTGGTATGTTGGAGTCCCTCTTACCCAGGCCCCTTTGCCTCACAGGTTGGACTTCCTGGAGGCTGGCCCTGCAAAGAGACCTCCCACCCCAGGTGATGAATTAACAAACTGGCGTCTGATCCTCCCTAGGTCTCCTATGAGCTTGCATGGGGTGTCCTGAGGTCTGACAATTCCAGCTACCCTGACATAGTCAACAAAACCACAACCCTGAACTCAGTTTTGCCCACTTCAAGCTTTCTGGGGGTTTAGCCCCCAAAAGCCTCTCCTAGGAGCTGACCTGTGGCCCCCATCTCCCGCAGTTACATTTTTAGTGCCTGACAATGAGGATTCATGTTAGGAATATGGTCCCTAACCATATTCCTATGGTTCCTCCCTGGCGGCGTGGGGGGGGGGGGGCTGCTGACCTCCCATTTCCAAAGGCAGATCCAATCACACCAGGCTTGCTAGCACCCACACACAGACTAGCCTGCTTTAGAAAGATTTCCAGCCACAAAAGTTGACACCAAAGAAGTGTGACTCTTCCATGACCAGGCAAATCTAATTAACCAGAACACACTGCCACCGCCAGCAGAGGCAGGTAAATAAATGAGGTTTTAGGGGAGGCCGCTTCTGATTTAATCCCGGCTCCTGTACCCTTGCTGTTCTGGAGGTTTGGCCCCAGGTGTCGCCCTCCATTAAGGCTGTCCTCCTGTCTGTTCTGACCAGTGCTTGTCTCACCCAAGGACTATATGTCCCCCTGTGGGCCACTGTGGAGAGCACAAGAGAGAGTGTCTAAAAAAGCATCCAGCAGGGTCTGGTATACAGTAGGCACACAGGAGTGGTTGTCTTTTTCCAGGCCTTGGGGGGGTTATAGACCAGAAGCCCCATCTTATTCTTTCAGCCCTTCAACAAGCATCTACTTTGCACTAAGCTACAGCCGACTCTCATTATTGGCAGCAGTTATGTTCTATAACGTTGACAGGAACACTGAATTAGCAAATACAGAACCATCCATTGCTCCTGGGAGAAATGCAGCAATAGTTCCTGAGAGCCTCTGCTCACACCACAATCCTCAACCAATCAATCTTTTTTTTTTTTAAAGATTTTATTTATTTATCCATTCATCCCC